>JAQHUG010000131.1:4742926-4768588 GCA_028555095.1 Dicrostonyx torquatus
GTGCTTGATCTATTGGGAGCTCATCAAATCCAGCTGGACCAGGACTGAATGAGCATATGACCAAACCGAACTCTCGGAATGGGGACTGACTGAGAAGCCAATGATAATGGCACAGGGACCTATCTATCTCTTCTGCATATATTGGCTTTTTGGGAACCTATTCTACATGGATGCACACCTTCTTAGACTGAGATGGAGAGGGGAGGGTCTTGGGCTTTCCACAGGGCAGGGTATCCTGCCCCATCTTAAGGACAGGGGGAGGACGGTGGGGTAGTGGGGGAGTGGGAGGGCCGGGAACAAGGGGAGTAAATGTAAAGTTTTCTTTTCAATTTAATAAAAAAACAAAAAACAAAAAAAGAAAAATAAATTAAGCATTTTATGAAGCAAAATACTTGCTATTTGTAGCTCTTATATAATTATTTTTCAAAAGGAAACAGAATATAGTAAAATATGTTTAGCTTTAAATATCTAAAAACAACATGACAATAGGAATGGAAAAATGCTATTAGTCATCTTGCTTATCTTAGCTAACAGAATACATGTGAAGAGGGAGAATTTAGTAGAGTAAACATAATTCAGCTGGGAGCAGCAACATGTTAGTAGAGACATCTCCACACTTTAGTACTGTTGAATATTATTTCCTCCATATTAAAGCGTTCCTAGAAGGGAAGGTTGTTAGATCTCAAAACTCATACGATGTTGCAAATGGAAAAAGATTCCTAGATTCTTATGATCCCTCCTCGAAGTGACAAAAACAGTGTAATGTTGCCTTGGGAAAGATACTTTTAAAGATGCAGCTGCAAAGAGTCCTCCATGCTGGGCTTTGTGAAGGTGCAGTGGCCTGGCTCACCTGTTCTCTTTTCATAACACACCGACTATGTTTCTAGAGGTAACCTCAATAAATTCCAAATTCCAGAAAGCTATACTTGGAAAGAATAATCTTTGGTTTGTTGATGGTGAATGATCTGAAGATAATTGATATTTGTGATAGTTCAGACCTATCACAGTTTCTACCTCTACCGCAATGTTTAATTTACATGCATTCATTCCTTTATAGGGATTGTGATGTACTACATCAAAGCCTTTTTTACATGTTTGCCCCTGTTTAGTGCTGTCCTTCTGTGTGTGCATTTCCAAACTCTATTTATATGTATGACTCAGTTGAAATTTTACATCTTTCATAGACCCTTTCTTTACAAAATTCCACTGAAATTCTTTCTTTTAGCTCTTAACCACAGAACAAGTGTGTTTTGTAACCTTACTAACTATAGACTAACAAAAGTAATATTCAACTTTTATAATTTTGATAGCCTTGTCCTAAAGGCAATCTCAAATGTGTATTAGAAGAGGCAATTCTGCAAACAACTCTCTTATGGTTACCCAAATTATACCGACATGTACGTAATCACTAAGTTACCTTAAAGATAATCCTTACTATTGTATATTTGGTCAAATCACTGCCTAGTTTGCTGTGTACAGGACAAGGTCAAGTGAAATATCTAAAGTATGAGATGAGTCTTCCATGACTTGAAAGCTGAACACTTCAAAGCAAATGTATTTAGTAACACTTATATAACAAAATGTATTTAGTAACACTTATGTAAACATAGTAAGTTTCGCTTCTTCAGGAGATTTTATGAATGAAATCATTCCTGTAAGTCATCACTTCATAAATAGTCATAATAATAGCTGGCTATTTTTTAAGGGTTCTCTTATAGCACTGAGCAGATTACTGTGCATAGACCAGAAGGCAAATGCCCTTCCTCTAAATTTACTCAATTGACTGCTATACAGATTTGCAATGATGGCCGAATTGAAGTGTAAAAACATTACATGTGACTCATATGATGGAAGGGATTTGGGTGTGAGCAGTATCATAATAAATACCTTTGGGACTTTTTAGTGCTTCAGTGACTCCCAAAGCTAAAACGAACGTTTCTTTTCCATTATGTGGCACATATAACAGTTGGCTATAATCCTGAGAAGGCTGAGAAATTAGAGCTAAGTTTTCTCTTAGGAATGTCCAGAAGTGGCCAAGGTTGATATGTGGAAACTTTCCAACTTTCTCTTGCAGTTAGAAATCAAGCAAATCTAAGCAGTCCACTGGGGGCTAAAAGGCATGAGAAGAAAGCAAACTGCCAGTGACTATATCAGAACATCCTTAGGCCTGCCAGGCATTTAAGGAGCAGGCTATTTGAAGATTGCATATTATGTTTGAAAGCAAAGAATGCTGAGCTTTTACTAAGGATAAAAAAAATACAGTGGAAATGGAAAGAATCAGCAGATCCCTAAAAAATTACTTTTGTCAGGAAATAGAAGACACATCAGTATTTGGTAAAATAAGTTTTTTCTTTATTTGACTTATTTGGTCATGCCTTATTTTGTACTTACATTTGACAACTCCTCTGGTTGTTTATTTTTTTCTTGTAAATGCTAAAAGGTCACATTTAAGTTGTGGTCATGTTCCTACTCTGACATAAGTTCTTAGTCATAGCAAGTTCACTCAAGAACTATCCTGACATAAACATGAAGTCATATGCTTGTACTTATCCATTCATGGTCATCCTCTCACCATTTATCAACATTGACAGTGGCCATTCAAGGCCAGACCTGTTGCTACAAACACTACAGTGATACCATCATCCTCTCCCACACCCCATGCTTTCTATTCTTCTGAGTTTTCAATGTGACTTTGGAATTTTGTAAAATTCCTGGAGAGAGCAACAATGCCACAAATCTTGTAGCCAGGAACGTTTAGTATCAGAATCCTCTTCCTGATGTGTGTATTGGCAAAAGAGTCCATAGGAGAAAATGGTCCCATGTTGTCATTGCTCTGAGAAATTATCAGGTTTCCATATTCATCCTAAATATTAAAATCTCTGAGATATCTGGGACTACAGGTACCTTCACTTGAGTCAGGTTTCTCCAAATTTACATGAACATAGAATTATTGTACATAAAACTTATCTTCTTACTAATTAGTATTCTGCTTTCTAGGGCATGGTTTAAGACAAAAAATGTTTGAATTTATCTTTAAGATTTATGCTAGCTGTTTTTCCTAAAGTGCAAATTTAATCTCTTCTTTGCTTGGAATATATCACTAGCTTCCTATTCTCTTCAGAAGATAGAATCTTACTTTCTGAACTACACCATTGTATATAGTTACAACTTGTGTATATTCTCTGCCATCACACACTTTAATTATGCCTATGTTGAAGGCAGAGAATTCTGGTCATTCTGTGTACTGTCATCTATTTATGTGATGATACACTGTTTTTCATCTTTTTTGGGCTTAAGATTTTTTTCTTCCTAAATAGAAAAAAAACACCAATACGGAACTTCTGTTTATGCCCAGACTCTACAGGCAATGGTGTATATCAGAAACTCTTCCCTGATCACTCTCAGCAGTCACATCACGTCTGATCTTTATAGTATGCCTGAGTTTTGTTCTCTGCTTCTCAATCTTCCATGTGAGATCATTTATTTTGTTCGCTCTTTATTGGCACTGAAGATACACATTTCATTTAAATTTTTCTTGTTTTTTCCCAGAGCTGACTCATGGTTACCATTTTAATAATTTTTCCCCTTTTCTTCCTTTCCTCTTCTATCATTTTGGTTTAGGTGCATCAGAAGACCACATCCCAAGACATACAAACCAAACATCCGAAAGCCTTGCTCTATGTTTACCTTTCTGTTCCTTCCCATTAGTCAAATCTTCCTTCAGGCTCTTCCAGACATAATCTCTGTCCTAACAACAATACTAATCTCCTAAATGCACTTTCTCCTTTCTCCAGTTACTTTACGCAATAGGAGCCTCACTAATTATTTAAAATTATTCCTAATTTATAATTGCTATAATCATCTCTAGTTGCTCTACGCTTAAAACCTAAGCTCTTTACTGCACTTTCTAGTTTTATGTTACTTGACACAAGCAAAAATCATTTGTGAATAGGTAATCAATCAGAAAAAGCTCTTGCCAGATTGGCAGGTGTACACCCCTGTGGTACATTTTTTTTAGTGATTGATGGGAAAAGGGAGCAGAACAATATTTGTGTTGCCATGTCTGGGCAGGCGGTCCTGGGTTATATAGGAAAAGAGACAGAGCATGCCTTGAGGAGAAATCCAGTAAATAGTGCTTTTCCTTGACCTCAGACTCATGTCCTGCTTCCAGGTTCCTGCCCTGAAGAAAAAAAAGTAAAAAGCAAAAACCAAAAACCAACCAAACAAACAAATATCAAAAATCAAAAACAAAACAGAAGAAAAACAAATCGGAAAATATCCGGGTATGGAGAAACATGCCTGTAAGTCCATCACTTCAAGAGAGGAGGTAGGTTGAGAGGCAGTACAAAGTCAGCTTTGATCATCTAAAGAATTGGAGCCAAGCCAGAGCACATGAATCCCTAGCTCAAAATATCTATGTCCTGAAAGAAAAAGCAAACAAAGCAGAAAGCAAATTCACACTTGCACAGCAGTTTGTAGTGAGGTTGACGAAAGCTAAGAAGCACAGGGATTTTAGGTGTGTGTATGAATGTGTGTGTGTTGTGTGTTCTCATATTCACACACATATTACCAATAGCATTTAATGAAAATTATTTCAGAAGACTAAATTCTAATCTTTCTTAAAAGCTAATTTCAAATTATTAAATATCACAAACTTTTATGATTAACAAAAATGCTAATATTAACTGTTTGCCTCTATCCTAAAAGAAAGTACTTGTACCTTTTTTATATATACCTTTAAAAGAATCAGTTCCCTGAGGCAGCACTATGCCCCTTTATTCTGCTTTGTAATGTCTCTCAATTTAGGATTATAAAAAGTAAAATGATTCTCTTTCAAGTATATTCCTTATATCTTCATTTTATTTTGTTTGTTTGTTTTTGAGACAAGGTTTCTCTGTAACTTTGGAGCCTGTCCTGGAACTGGCTCTTGTAGACTAGGTTGGCCTCAACTCACAGAGATCTGCCTGCCTCTGCCTCCTGAGTGCTGGGATTAAAGACATGTGCCACCACCACCCAGCATAAGTTCCTTTCTTACCATTATAGTAGAGAATAAATCAAATATTAACACCTTTAACAAGATATTTGAGGAAAGGAGCTTGTATTATTTCTGGCAGAATTACTATTTCTACATAGTAAGAATTTATGAAGCACCTCAAAAACATTGAAATCTCTCTTCTCATTGGGAATTATAAAACAATTTCAGGAAGTATCACATCCCTAATTTCAAATTGTCCTATATAGTTGTAGAAATTGATATTAGCACAAAACCTGAGATGTTGATCAATGAAATTGAGTTGAATCTCTAGACGTAATTGCATATATATATATATCATATATATATATATATATATATATACATCTAATTTTTGATACCCATAGTATCTTAAGTTTTATTCATTTCCTTTCATTGTTTGTGTTTTTGTAGACTTATTTGAGGGATTCATTCATTTTTCTCTTTCTATACCTCTATGATATTCACAAAGGCTGGTTTAAGGTCTTTTTCTTGTGCTTCACTTATGTTGGCATCTTGAGGGTTGTGAACTCTGGTGAGGACATACTCCCATCTTTTTATTGGTTGTGTTTTTACACTGACATCTAGGCATTTGGGATTGAGAAGACTGTAATTCTAGGTACTGATACCTAGTCTTATCTTTGTTGCAGGGAGGGGATTGGGGATGTTTCTTAGTTTCTTTTTCCTCTCTGGTTCTTAGGAGACTGTGATAATTATGTGTTGCCTGGTAGGAAAGCCTTTTGGGATTCTGATAGGGGTGGGCACACGAAATTCCAGGTGAAATGTGTTTCTGGGTATTAAAATCTAATACTTAGGAATGGGGATGGACTAAATGTTGTGGAGGGGTCTCACAAGATGGAGAAAATTAGGGTGTTCCACCTGCATCTTCTCAGTTAGTCATCCTCTGGGAATGGGGCCCAGAGAGTGAAGAGTGGCCATAATGGAAGGTGCTGCTACAAGAGCTGGGGATAATGTGGAGGATTGGATTTGTAGGAATGGGGGAACTGTGGTGAAGACCTGCAGCCATCCCACCTCCCAACTCCAGGACGGTACTCCCCAGAAACCCACAGGACCACTCTGGTCAGGGAAATAACATGAGATATTCATTGTTCTCTCGGTTCCTCCAAATCAAATCCCCTAGTCTCATTCCCTTCTCTGCAACAGACCATCTGCTAAAGTCTTTCTTCCACCCTGCGCCACCCCCACCCCACCATCTCCAGGGGACTACACAGACTCAGCCTTCTAATCTCTCTCCCTTGAACTCCTTACTTATCCCAGGCCCCCAAATCAACAAGTATTCTCTGGTCACTCCTACCAGAGTAGCAGATAGATTTTCACAGTCTTAAATCCCATTTCCAAGTTAATTGTAAAGCCATCAGTCACAAAGCAAAGTGCTTGGTTCTTCAGGTCTATGAGCCAAATTAATCAGTCTTCAGATTTAAATTTTAAAATCAGTTGTTTACAAGCTGGTCTTTGTTATTTAAAAATGTTAAATTCTACTTATTTTCCTCATTTTATATTGGAGAATGTCAAGGATAAAAAAAGCAACTGTGGAGAATTTTTTGTGTAAACAGAAATGAATTCACTGTTTAAATATTTTCCATAAGCATGAGTAATTATTCTCATATTGAGGTTTCTGAAAACGAAGTTAAAAAGGTAGAAAAATACATAATCACAGAGAAAGCCCTTCAAAGGATAAAGCATTTCACACTCTGTCAGCAGCGCAGCATGGCCACCAGCACAATTCCCTTGGTGAACCAGGCACCAGACATTCATAATTCCCAACATTCACTATCAGGATTATTGTCAAAGGAATCCTAACAATAAAATTTCGCTCTCTATTTAAACAAAATGAATCATAAGACCTAACAATTATATGAGAGAACAGGTCTACATTGTAATAAAAAGTAACTTACATCGTTACAGTTTCAAAAGTAAAACTAGTATGTTGCCCAATGATTCTCCCCATTTTAGACTAAGATATGTAGACTAAGAGAGCTAGTGCTTATGAGTAAAGAAGAGAAAGCTGAAAAATGATGGCATAAGAAAAAATAACAAAAAATAATAGAGAAGTTTTCTTAAATGACATCAGGTCTTGCAAAATATTGATGAACTATTGGATATTTCTCCATCTTCCTAGTATACTCTATCCCCATGTCAACTTCATGTGTGGCATTTGGAATTCTCAGAGATAAAATCAACTGACTAGCAATGAGTGTGTGTTAATACTAATGCATCAGTACTGAGATCTCTGTATACATACTCTGTGCCTTATTAATTGCTATGTAAGTAAAAAAGGATCAATTCTTGACATTGTTAATAAAAACAATTGTTTTATAATATCTATATGATTTTTTCTAATAAAATCATTATTTAAGGTAGTCTAAATCACTTGACATTTCTAAATATTTAGAGAAATAACAGAAATTTTATAGTTTGGATCTATATACTTACCCTAGATTTTGCCTTTATTATTGGCATATACCCTTGTACTAGCACCATTTTGACATTTTAAGGCAGTCAATACTTATTTGAAAGGCTATGTTATTAGACTACATAGTACAAACACAAACTCTGCACTCGTTCTGTGTGATAGGGAAGCATAGATAAGCTGTTAGTTGGAGGGTTATTTTCCTGTTAATTGGCAGTTACTAAAGTCATTCTTTCCAAATCAAGCCTTAGTCACCCTCCACTCCTCACTTTTCATCATGCTCTCTTCTATAAGCGATCATGCCAAGCTTGCCCCAGAGGCCAGAGTCATGTGCTGGGGGATTGTACTTCACCCACTACTTCTCTCTTTGTACTGCCTTAAGAGATCAAAAGAATAAATAAATAAGATCTTACTCATTTTTGGACCACTGCAACCAATATAACATATTATTGAGCTGTCCTCGTCAGAACTGCACCTTTCCCGTTTGTCGCCAGCACTTGTTTCTTAGCCAAGGAGACTTGGAATAGCTGTTTTTCTTTTTAAACATTTGTTTGTTTCCTTATTATGTATAAGGTTGCTTTGCATGTATGTACATCTGTGCACAATATGCATGCAGTGCTCTCAGAAGACAGAAAAAGATTTCAGACATCCTAGGCATGGTGGTACAGACAGTTGTGAGCTGCCATATGGGTGCTGGGAACTGAAACCAAGTCTTCTTTTACCCTCTGAAGCCTCTTTCATCCCCATCCACAGGTCCCCACCTGACTGGCCTGTAGGCAAATCTGTTGGCACTTTCTTGATTGATGATCGGTATTGAAGGGCCTGTTTTACCACAGGCAGTCCCAGTTTGGGCAAATGTTCCCAGAAAGTATACTAAATAATTTAGGAGCAAAGTCAGTAAGCAATGTTCCCAGATGACCTCTGCTTCAGGTTTGGCCTCTAGTTTCCTGCCTGGCATTTTGCTTTGATTTTTTTTTTCTATGACTTGTAGTCCTTCTATGACTCAGGATATGTCAACTAAATTATTTCTTTCCTCCCTCAAATCACTTTTGGTCATTGTATTTATCATAGCAACAGCAAACAAAGTGGGACATTCATTATGACATACATTTGGAATTGTAATTGATGAGACACACTTAAGGACATATTTACACTATTTCATTCTTGATAAGGACATCTGTTTCAGTAACACTAATTTCTCATTAGCATTGTTCAATTCTTGCTAATTAGATTTATTCTTTAGTAAATTTACAAATGTATACAATGCACTATGATTATTCTTACTCTGCCTTTTTCTTATTTCTTTCACGCTTTTGTCAGTATACCTCCTTTTTTCATGTGCATGTCTCACATTCATTTCTCATTATTTAGCTTTATTTTATGCTATAACCAGGACTGTCTATCTTGACAATGTATTTTGAATTATCAATTAGAGTTTGCTAGGTCAACAGCTAGGTGCAAAATATAAAACAATAACTTTCTCTTCCCTGACAACCATAACTATTCAAATGTTCTCCAGAAATGGGAAGGACTTTTTGAGTGCCTCTCCATTCATGACCAACTATTGACAGACGCTGTAGGAGGAGACTGCTTATTTATCCAGTCAGCCCAGAACCAAAATAACCACACAGAAACTATATTAATTAAATCACTGACTGGCCCATTAGCTCTAGCTTCCTATTTACTAACTCTTACATCTTAATTTAACACATCTCCATTAATCTATGCATCACCATGAGGTCATGGCCTACCTACCAGAAAAGTTTCAGCATGTCTATCTCCGGCGGAGGATCCATGACTTCTAACTCTGCCTTCCTCCTCCCATGTTATAGATCAAGCCTCTTTTCTTTATTCATTAACCAATAAAATCAACACATATACAGAAGGACCTCCCACAGCAAGACACAATGTTGTACAAGTCCAAGCTGGAACTGCTATGGTTTCATAGTTGCAATGGCTGTGCCATACACATAAGACAGCATTTTGAAGTTTTCCTTATTCCTTTGTCCTTGGAGTTCTTTCTCCCACCTTTTTATAAATTTTCATGGAATTTGGAAGGTATGGTATAAAGGTCCTTTTCAGTGCTGAACACTTAACTATCAATAATTCTCAGCTATTTCTGCCTCCATCAACTCTACATTTATCACTATTATTGCAAAGAGAAGCTTAGAGAATGAAGGCAGAAGATGGCAATCTGAGCATAGGTATAGCATAAATACTTAGGTAGTTTAATACCACATCAAATTGGCAAAATAAAACTGGTAAGCTTCTTCCTCAGAACTACTGTGTCCCTACCCATGGATATTAGATAAAGTTTATACACCAGCCATGTATTAACTACTGTGGAGCAAGCATTGAATCCAACCAGAGAGTAGTTGGTTGGCTGCCTATTCTCATACTAGAAAGACCATTGTTGATCTAGCAGGCACATCTTTTCTTACAGTTAGACATTGCAATTTGCAGGGTTCAAATTTGCATGAGGTGAACAATTTAAAGAGCACCTTCTAACATTATTTACGCTAACACGCAGGGAGGATGTTTACAGATAATTCCCAGTTGAATTATCCTAAGTCTTGAAACCTAGGTTACAAAGTTTAGCATCTTGTCTGTATTAATTTGCGATGACCATGACCTTCCCTATCGATAATTAATAGAGAAGTAGGTCATATCCAGTACTGAGATTTTCATTTGATCACATGGCTTCTGGGAATAGTATTATGTGCATGAATAGGAGAACTCCATTTAAACTTTTAAAAATTATTTTTAATTAGCTTATAGAGTATCAGGTTTCCACATGTCTTCCTACATTCATAAATTTAGTTATCTCTTTCTCCATTTTCTCTTTGTCCCTGTTTGTCACACCATTCCCAATTGAAAACATATTATCTTGTTTCTACCACTATTTATTTGTATTTTACAGGAGTTTTGCTGCCCTCCACAATTTTGGCTTCTTCCTTTCTCCTTTCCCCTACATGACAAAAAAAAAAAAACTATAAAAGAAACTGTCCTGTTTGGATTGGAATTTTCTTCTCCTTTATACATAGTTTCAAATTAAAAATATAGCTGCTTTACATTTAGATGGAACTTTCAGTGACATTCCGTGCAATTATGTGTTAAAAGAAATAGTTGACACAGGTCTAAACCAGACTTGGTCCTGGTGTTGAGAAGGGTATTAGGCACAAGTACCTAGCCCTAACCACGAAGTTATTTCCAACTGGTAATTGCTTACAATGAACTAATTTCCCCAAAGAAGTCACTTGTGCTATACAAAACACATCTAAAGGTAGGTCCCATGGCTAGCAGTAGATGGCCAACACCAAAGGAAATCAAAGGCATTTGAAGAGGAATTTTTTAACTACAGAACTTTTGCTTTTAATTTATGGGATATGGGTTTCATTTGTGTGTGTGTGTGCATATAAATGTGGTGTGTTGATTTTCTGTGTGTACACATATTCATGTCTCAGAGTCTATATGTTTTTTGATTCTTTTTTTATCAGTTTTTTTAATTTAATCCTATTTTATTATATTTTAGATGTCCTGTTGTATTCTAATGAGAGAGCAAAAAAGGTATGGATTTGGAAAGGTGGGAGAAGAAATGCTAGTGAGAATATATTGTATGACTAAAAACTGATTTAGTAAAAAAATAGTTGCATATATTACAGTAGGTCTTTATTGCAGTATTTTCTCTGACTAATACTATTCTGGTTGTAAGATTTAGAATCCATGAATAATATAAGTGTAAAAAGAAGATGTAAATTACTGAAATTATGGATACAGAGCAGTTGTATTTAACAGATGAGTAAATAGAACGTCAGGAAATCCTTCATGAAATTAATGTGTATGCTAATCCTTTGCATCCAAGCAGCATTGGTTAGAAAAAAGAAAAAATGAACAGGAAGGTGGCTATATAATAAACTATATACAGAAGCAAGATGCTTGGGAAGTTTGGTTTTTCACAAAATAATTTTAGTTGTATTAAACAAGAAAGAGAAAGAAAAACTGAAATCTCGAGAGAGTTTACATGCTATACCAAGGTATTTAATTATGGGACAGGTGAGCTTGAGAAACAAAGGAATTGTATGCAGGCCGTGTTCCTAGAGGAGGGATGTAGGCTGAAGAAGAGAGTTGCCAGTACGAATAAAACCTGTGAGCAGAATCTTACCAATGTTTAGTTAGAGTATGCATGGTCTTCGGTATATGAGACTGTTGCTAAAATCATAGTTTTCAGCTAGAAGATTCTCATTTTCTGGAAAATATAACACATGTGATTTCTACAAATGTCAAGAAGACTATTAACTCAAGTAATGACTTTGAAGCTATTCAAACAGCCTTCAAGGCACCATTTTAGAATGCAAAATATTAATTTGAATGTTCAATATGTGATTTCAATGAACTGCCTTTAAAACAAAATAAAGTCTTAGTTTGTTAAACAGAGTACCAATTACTACCATAATCTCAAGTTTTAAAAAGTTTACAAAATAAAATTGTGACATAGACCACCTAGAGAGAACATGCAGTTTACCAAACTAGATACATCTGAATGTGTTTGTTTAAACTCACTCATTTTTTTTTATTTCTGAAATGGATAAAAATATAATTCTCAGTTCTGTCCTACTTCTACACCTATATATGTTTTTCTGGTATTAAGCTCATTGTGTATACTGAAGACGCTTCAATATGAGGAAAATGTGTTTGTAAGGCAGCCTCATCACTGGTCCTTTTCCAGACATAAATTCTACACTTTGATGCCACCATGTACATGAAAAAATACTCTAAAATTTTAGTAGAAAGAAGATATTTATATTTAACTACATGTAAAAGAGATTTCAGCTTTTCTTTGCTGTTTTATTAAATGACTCATAGTGCAGTAATTTTCTGTGAACTTTAAGTACAATTTGGTAATTCAAACATACTTCTTACCCATTATAAGGATGAGCTGCTAAGAAAAGTTTATGAGAAATAAAATAAAAAGATCCCAATTTGAATACTATCAGATGCTTTGGATTTACTATCAAGGAATCATACAGTGTTCCCATCAAGTTCTGGAAACAACAGGCCATGTAAAGTTTGGAGAAGCTGTTGGGATCTCCCAGTCCAATAACTTTCAGGGAGGTATCTCACACCTGGCACTGGAATTCTCTTCCTCTGTTTTTAACTGAAAACAGATTATTATCTTATAAAATACACCCCAGTTTTCCCTCCATCCACTCCTCTAAGCATCCCCCATCTCTCTTTTCCCAAAGATATACTCCCCTTCCATTTTTTCTGCAGAAAAGAGTCAATCTCCTAGAGACAGCAGCCAAACAGAACAAAACAGGATACATTAAGTCATGACAAAAGCCCTCCTACCTAGGCTTGAAAAGGCAAGCCAATAGGAGTGAAATAATCTCCAAAGCATGCAAAATATTCAAAGGCACACCTGTCCCTACTGATAGGAGTTCACAAAAACACCAAGCTGACAGCCATTATGTATCTGCAGAGGGCCTGGTCCATATCCATGTAGGCCCCTTGCTTCCTGTTTCAGTCTCTATGAGCCCATATGTTCCCTGCTTATTCACTTGGTGGGCCTTGTTCTCCTGATGTCCTCTATACCCTGTCATTCTTACCATCTCTACACTCATTTTCTTCAGGTCTCTCTTGTCATGGTGCCTGGCTGTAGGTCTCTGTTCTTGCTCCCATCTCCTGCCAGAGGAAGCCTCTTTATGATGACTTGACAAGGCATTGATTTATGAGTAATAACTGAAAGGAATTTTCCATCCGTTGAGTGTATTCCCAGTCAATCTCCTTTTTATTAAACATTATGTTTTATTATTATTATGAAATAAGAGACTTCTACATGGAGTTTTCACACTTCACTTGCTTTGGTTACTTCTACCTCTCATTTCTCTATCCTCTCACTTTCCTGGTTAGATTTTTATTTTTTCCAAACCAAAGTCAAACACTGTGTTAACTTCATGCTGTAGGAAATCATAATCGTAAGTAATTTCAAGCTAATCCTTTATTTGTAAACATTAATAATGTTCAATATGGCATGGAAAGGAAAAGAAAGGCTAGTCACTATCCAATTTCAATATTATGTGCTATCTCTTTGGCATTAGAATATCATAATATCTAAATGTGAAGGAATATTCAGTATTTTTTTATGCCACTGGTAGGACATTTACTGGGATTTGGAGCCAAAATCTCAATTCCTCTGTTCAAATTTACTGTCTTTTAACATTTAATTCATATTGAAAGGCAATAAAAATAATAGCAAAACCATAGGTGTATTTTAAAATAGTTAAGCATATTTAGAAATGTTGTCTGATTTTCTTTTATATCTTATTTAAAACAAGTTCACAGGAAAGACACTGAAAATGAGTAGAGAATGAGAATAATAAGCACGGTGTAGCATCAGAAAAAAAGGAGAAAAAAAATCGGTGTTAATGTTTAACCCAAGAGAACACTAGTGGGAAAAATCCAGTCTCAGAGTCAGCAAGCTAGAAGTAAGAGTAGGCCTTAGGGCAGTAACAGAATAATTAATTGAAAATCTTCCAGAAGTGGGCCAGTATGAGCTCTGTGTTCATGAAAAACTGCTGAGATATTTGCTACAGGAAAAGCTTAGCAGACAGTCTCAGTATTAACTGCTGAATAGAGTTTACTTTCAAGGATGTTTAAGATGGGTATCAGACAAGAACAGGAATAAGATTACAGTATGACATAGTTTATATCCATATAGTGAGACAGGGGAAGAGGAGTGGTAAGTGAACGTGTATGTGGTGGGGCTCATGCTATAGCAAATAGTACTAAAATACTTTGTCTCTAGGCAAGACACTTACATAATAAGGCAACCAGTGGAAGATTCAGTTTTGTTTGGTGTCTTAGTGTCCTTCATATTGCTCAGAAGAGAAGTCACAACCAGAGTAACTCTTATCTTCATAAGGAAAGCATTTAATTGGAGCTGACTCACATGTTTAGAGGTTTAGTCTATCATCATGGTGGCACACAGGCAGATTTGGTGATGCCAGAGAAGGAGCTTAGAGTTCTACATATGAATTAGCAAGAAAGAGAGAGAGAGAGAGAGAGAGGTCTTTCTATTCATGTCTCTCTATTGGTCTTTCTTCATTGTCCTCTATTCTAATTCTTTTGTCCTGTCTACAATTTCTTAGCTCTTACTCTCTGTCTCAATTCTAATTCCAGTTCCAATTCTTTGCTACATTCTCCTCTCCTCCTCCTCTTCCTCATCTTAATTTCTAGGATGCGTCTGCTCCAACTTCTGCTCCAGCTTCTGTTGACTCTCTTTGTTCTTATGCTGTTATATAAACCTACAAAATCTTGCAGTCATAAAGAGTAACCTGACAACCTATTTAAACAGTCAAGGGAAGTTTACAACCCTTGATAAATTGGCACATTCTTCCAAATGGAGGAACTTTTTGATCTGGAGTTTACACAATTGCTCTAAGGGGTTGAAACAAAGAGGAGACCCACGCCTCTAAATTATCAGATCTGGTGCTTGATGCCTCTCAGAGGAACCAGTGGAGGTTTGTCTTCATCTGGGCTGTGGGTAGATGCCTAGTTATCTTTCCTGAGAGTAAAACACAAGCAGTTAATCTCCTAAACTATAAAATCAGTAAATGGAGGTAAATGTGAGTGTGAGGATTTAGGAATCTTTTAATGCAGCATGAGTTTTAGGTCATCACGCTTTTTGATCTATAAGTGAGGTAAATCCAGAGCATAATTTTTTCTATCTTTCTGAGCAGCTATGAATCATATAGTAATTTAGGCATGTAGTAATTCTATGTCCTTGGATAGTAGGGGATGTCTTAAGTGGGATGCTTTTGCCTGGACCCTAAACATTGGCCAAATGCCTGTCCAAAAGATAATTGCAGGAAGACAGATCTCTACACTTACATTGAAGAAAGAAACAGAAACCTGGTAGGGAGAAGCAGGTTTCTTGACTATGTGACTGTTTTCACACATAGCTAGGAAATGTAATCAGTAAACCCGAATGCATAGGAGAAATTTTGCCCAGTAAATGATCAAATAGTGCTGAACTGTGGGAGATAAATCTCAAATTTGTAACAGATGAAGATAAGCTACAGAGAAATCTAGAGCAAGAAATAGCCACTTTATTCACAAGGCAATTATTTCAACATGGCTAGCATCTTTGCCTAATCTTCAAACAAAGCCCTGATTGGTTGAGCTTGAGAAGTGAGTCTGATTAATTCCTGAATGATCCTGTGGCTTGTAGCACACTTCCTTTAACATTGCCACACCTACTAAAACAAGGCCAAGAAGAATGAGCACGAGGACTCATCTTTCTTTTGCTCCCTGATTGAAGAAGTTCCTGTTGATAGGCTGTATTCTTGAACAGTGAGACAAGACAAGCTCTTCTTTCCTAAAGTTACTTTTTCAAGATATTTTGTCTCTGCGAGAAAGAAGTACCAAATTGTCTTTCATCTATCTATCTATCTATCTATCTATCTATCTATCTATCTATCTATCTATCTATCTATCTATTATCTGCCTATCTATATAGCTATCATGTATCTATAGCTATCAAATATCAAATATCTATATCAGACATTTTTCTATCTCTCAACTTTTAATCTGTTTATCTATCATCTGTCTATCTCTGTTTATATCTCTATTCTGTATCAGTCTATCAATTATCATCTGTCTTCTTACCTCTCAATTAACTTTTATGTAATTCTATCCATCCTTCATCCATCTGTCTGAACATCCATATAATCACATAAGCTTTAACAGTAATTAACAAAGCAACATACATAATATTTATATTAGCTTAGCATCTGAGCAATTGCTTATAAAAATGTATACACATATATAAATTCATATAAATGCACAAAAGAAAACTGACTTTTACAAAATATTTAGAATATACAACATAAAGTAAAACAAAGCACTTCAGAAAAACAAACTCAATAAGTGATTTAGAAATTGAACTTTGTCCAGCCCGGCCAGTCAGGGACCCGGGGAGGGCTCCGGTGACACCCTAATCCCTGAGGCCTCCTGGCCCCGCAGAAGGCTCTTCCACTCAACCGGCCCTTTTCCTTATTCAACTTAACTTTCTCCAAAGCAACCCCTTCCTTCAGCAGGCTGGGTTTTAGGAGAGAAGCGGGTAGAGAGTCCTAGGGTGCAAGAGTGCCTTTGTTCGGTGGAGCAGGCAAGTCAGCCCTTTTGGCTCAGCCTACAACCAGATTTACCCAGCACCTGCTGAGTCACCCGGACACGTAAGTCCCTTCCAGCCCGGCCAGTCAGGGACCTGGGGAGGGCTCCAGTGACACCCCAATCCCTGAGGCCTCCTGGCCCTGCAGAAGGCTCTTCCACTCAACCGGCCCTTCTCCTTATTCAACTTAACTTTCCCCAAAGCAACCACTTCCTTCAGCGGGCTGGGTTCTAGGAGAGAAGCAGGTAGAGAGTCCTAGGGTCATTAAACAGTGAGTACATACCATACTCATCTTTTCGGGTTTGGGATATCTCACTAAGGATAGAGTTTTCTATTTCCATCCATTTGCATGCAAAATACAAGATGTCATTTTTTTTTTACCACTGAGTAGTATTCTAATGTGTATATATTCCACACTTTCTGGATCCATTCTTCCATTGAAGGGCTCCTCCATTGCTGGTGGGAATGCAAACTTGTGCAACCGCTTTGGAAATCAGTGTGGCGGTTTCTCAAGAAACTGAGAATCAACCTACCTCAAGATCCAGCAATACCACTCTTGGGAATATACCCAAGAGATGCCCAACCTACTACAAAAGCATTTGTGCTACTATGTTTATAGCAGCATTATTTGTAATAGCTTGCTTCATTTTAATGTATATTTTTCTATTATCGGGGAAATCTTTTCATGCACATCATTTGTGTGTGTTATTTCAGGTTTTGCTAAATAACACATAAATATTGTATTATTTATTTGTTAAAAAATTTACTAAAGAGCTCTATAAGGTATGTCCACAATACATCGCCATGGCTTTCTTTTCTTTTCTTCTTGCTTTTATGTGTTGCTATTAAGTTGCCTGAAAATTTTGGAAATCAAATCTGTTAACTTGTCATGCATAGTATGACTTTGTAAATCTAGCTCAATGTTTTTATTTTCACAAACGTTCATTTACATTTTCTACTATTAATATTTTTGGGGGGAAGGAAAGAGTTTATTTGACTTATAGCTTACATTCATCATGGAAGATTTCAGTGCAGAAACTCAGGCCAGAAACTGAAGCATGAACTATGGACAAGTGTTATTTATTGACTCCTGCCCACGGGTTGCTCAGCATGCTTTCTTATAGACCCCCGGAGAGGCAACATCCAGAGAGCACTGGACCCTCCTATGTCCATCATTACCCAGGAAAATTCTTCTACAGACATGCCTCAGGCCATTGTATCTTGCCACATCACTGAAGGTATTTATCAGCTGTAGGAGTTCTTTGTTAAAGTTTTTTGGAGTCACTTATGTACACTATCATATCATCTGCAAATAACGAAAGTTTGACTTCTTTTTTTCCAGTTCTAATGTCTTTGATCTCCTTATGTTGTCTTATAGCTATTGCTAGGACTTCAAGCACTATATTAAAGAGATATGGAGAGAGTGGACAGCCTTGTCTCGTTCCTGATTTTAGTGGAATCACTTTGAGTTTCTCTCCATTTAACTTGATATTAGCTGTCGGCTTGCTGTATATTGCTTTTATTATATTTAGATATGATCCCTGTATCCCTAATCTCTCCAAGACCTTTATCATGAAAGGGTGTTGAATTTTGTCAAATGCTTTTTCAGCATCTAATGAAATGATCATATGTTTTTTTCCTTCAGTTTATTTATATGATGAATTACATTGATAGATTTTCATATGTTGAACCAGCCCTACATCTCTGGGATGAAGCCTACTTGATCATAATGGATGATTTTTTTGATGTGTTCTTGGATTCAGTTTGCCAGTATTTTATTGAGAATTTGTGCATAAATGTTCATGAGTGAGATTGGTCTGTAATTCTCTTTCTTGGTTGTGTCTTTGTGTGGTTTTGGTATCAGGGTAACTGTAGCTTCATAAAAAGAGTTTGGCAATGACTCATGTATCTATTATGTGAAACACATTAAGGAGTATAGAGATCAGCTTTTCTTGGAAGTTCTGATACAATTCTGCATTAAACCATCTGATCTTGGGCTTTTTTTTTTTTTTTTGGTTGGGAGGTTTTTGATTACAGCTTCTATTGCCTTGCGACTTATAGGTCTATTTAAATTGTTCACCTGGTCTTGATTTAATTTCAGTATATGGTAAAATCTGTCCATTTCTTTTTCATTTTCCAATTTTTTGGCATACAGGCTTTTGTAGTAAGACCTAATGATTCTCTGAATTTCCTCATCGTCTGTTGTTATCTCCCTCTTTTCATTTCTGATCTTGTTAATTTGAGTGTTCTCTCTCTGCCTTTTGATTAGTTTGGATAGTGGTTTGTCGATCTTGTTGATTTTTCTCAAGGAGCCAACTCTTTGCTTCATTGATTCTTTGGATTGTTTTCTGTGTCTCTATTTTGTTGATTTAAGCTCTCAGTTTGATTATTTCTAGTCTTATACTTTTCCTAGGTGAGTCTGCTTATTTTTTTTTTAGAGCTTTCAGGTGTGCTGTTAAGTCACTAATGTGTGCTTTCTCTGTTTTTTTTTTTTTTTTTTTTTTGCTATGAACTTTCCTCTTAGCACTGCTTTCATAGCACCCCATAGATTCGGATATGTTGTTTCTTTATTTTCCTTGAATTCAAGGAAGATTTTAATTTCTTTCTTTATCTCTTCCTTGACCCAGGAGTGGTTCAGTAGTTGACTGTTCAGTTCCCATGAGTTTGTAGGCTTTCTGGGGGTGGAATTGTTGTTAAATTCTATTCTTACTCCATGGTGATCCTATAAGACACAGGTGGTTACTCAATTTATTTTGTATCTGTGGATATTTGCTTTGTTACCCAGTATGTGATAAATTTTTGAGAAGGTTCCATGAGATGCTGAGAAGAAGTTATATTCTTTCCTATTTGGGTGAAATGTTCTATAGATGTCTATTAAGTCCGTTTGATTCATTACATCTGTTAGTTCTCGTATATCTCTTTTAATTTTCTGTCTGGTTGACCTGTCAATTTGTGAGAGAGGAGTGTTGAAATTTCCTACTGTTAGTGTTTGGGGTTTGATGTGTGCTTTGAGTTCTAGTAATGTTTCTTTTACATATGTGGGTGCTTTTATATTAATGGTATATATATATTCAGGATTGAGACTTCATGCTGATGAATTATTCCTGTTATGAGTATAAAGTGTCCATCTCCATCTCTTCTAATTGATTTTAGTTTAAGGTCGATTTTGTTAGATATTAGTATAGCCACACACAGTTGTTTCTTAGGGCAATTTGATTGAAAAACCTTTTCCCAACCCTTTAAGATAATGTCTGTTTTTGTGGTTGAGGTGTGTTTCTTGTAAACAGAAGAATGTTGTTTCCTATTTTCGCATCCATTCTCTTAACCTGTGTTTTTTTATAGGTGAATTGAGTCCTTTGGTATTAAGTGATATTAATGACCAGTGGTTGTTAACTTCGGTTAATTTTTTGGGTGGTAGTGTTTGTGTGTTTCCCTACTTTGAGTTGTGCTGGTGCAGGGTTGTCAGATGTCTGTGCTACTGTGGGTGTTGTTGGCTTCCTTGGTTTGCGGTTTTTCTTCTAGTACTTTCTGTAAGGCTGGTTTGTGGCTACGTATTGTTTAAATCTGTTTTTGTCCTGGAATATCTTGTTTTTTTCCATAGATGGTGAATGCAAACTTTGCTGGGTATAGTAGTCTGGGCTTGCATCCATGGTCTCTTAGTGTCTGCAGCACATCTATCCAAGACCTTCTGGCTTTCCTAGTTTCCATTGAGAAGTCGGGTATAATTCTGATAGGTTTACCTTTATATGTTACTTGAACTTTTTCCTTTGCAGCTCTTAATATTTTTCTTTATTCTGTATGTTTTGTGTTTTGATTATTATATGGCAAGGGGATTTTTTTTTGATCTAGTCTATTTGGTGTTCTGTATGCTTCTTGAACCTTCATAGGAATATCCTTCTTTAGGTTGGGAAATTTTTCTTCTATAATTTTGTTGAATATATTTTCTGGGCCTTTGAGCAGTAATTATTCTCCTTCTTCTACCCCTATTATTCTTATGTTTGGTCTTTGCATGGTGTCCCAGATTTCCTGGATGTTTTGTGTTAAGAATTTGTTGGATTTGTTGTTTTCTTTAATCAATGAGTTTATTTCCTCTATATTATCTTCAGCGTGTCAGATTTTTTCTTCTATCTTTTGTAATCTGTTGGTTATACTTGTCTCTGTAGTTCTGGTTCATTTACCCAGATTTTCCATATCCAGCCTTCCCTTGGTTTGTGTTTTCTTTATTACCTCCATTTCATTTTTCAAGTCTTGAACTGTTTCTATTACCAGTTTGATTGCTTTTTCTTGGTTTTCTTGGGTATCTTTTAGAGCTTTATTTATTTCTTCTACCTTTTTGTTTGTCTTCTCCATTTCTTTAAAGGAGTTTTTCACATCCTGTTTAAGGTCCTCTATTATTTTCATAATGTTAAGTTTAAAGTCGATTTCTTCTACTTCTTCTGGAATAGGGCGTTCCAGTCTTCTTGTTGCATGATCACTGGATTCTGGTTGTTATGATGTTTTGCATGTTGTTGGAGGAATTCTTGCATTGGTGTCTGCCCATCTCTTCCTTCAGATACAGCCAGGGGAGTCTTGGCGTCTTGATCCAATCTTTGCTGTGACTGACTGAATATGTACTTGGAGAATTTTCTGGGTCTGGTCTCTCTTAGGGCCCCATGGCAGTGGCTCCGGTTGTGCTGGTGGATCTAAGGGTCCCAAAGATGGAATGGAGTGCCCTCTTGCTAGATTTCCTTAGTGCAGGAGCAGGTTCTGTTCCTGGGCTAAGGACCTCACAGACAATGGGGGGGGGGGGTCAGGGTCTTGTTGAGCATAGAAGCCTTTGCAGTTGGAGCTGGAGGTGCCCGGCACTCCCTTCTTGGGACCTTCCGGCCAGGCGGGCACACAGTCACCCTTCTGAATCTATCTCAGAACAGGATCAGGGACTCCAGGAGGTCCAAGGACCCTGCAGTCCAAAGGGCGAACTTGGCCGGGGGGGGGGCAGGGTCATGTGGGACAAAGAAGCCCCTGCAGTGGGAGCTGGAGGTGCCCTGCACTCCCTTCCAGGGACCTTCCAGCAAAGTGTGCATACACTTACCCCTCTGGATTGCTCTCCTCAGCACAGAAATAGGGATGCCTGGTGGGCCAAGGACCTCGCAGAGGAAAGGGCAAACTTGAGGGTGGGGAGAACAGGGTCGTGTGGAACAAAGAAGCTCCTGCAGCAGGAGCAATAGGTGCCCTGCATGGACCTTCCAGCAGGATGCGCACACACTCCCTCTGAATCAATCTCCTCAGCACCGGCTACTATTAACAATTTGACTCAAACAAATAAAACTTTTCATTTTTATTCATTTAAAAATAATCAACTTTGAGGTAGACTGGATGTCTCACTGATAAGGTCCCTTACCATCAAGGCTGATGAATAACCTCAATCCCTGGGTTAGTGACAATTGTCCCTCAATTTCCACAAGTCACTGTGCATTCCCCAATCCCTGTAGACATTAAGTAAATCAGTAAAAAAAAAAAAAACAAAAAAAAACACGTTAGCATTGCTATTCTGATACTAAAAACATGAGGATTTTTAGAACACTTCACCTTCCATCAAATATCTGAGTCCTAGGTTTAGGTATGTTCATATCTTTGGTATTTCCTTCTCATCAATACAACTGAATAAAGAGGCTGAGATGATGCCTGCAGTAGTTATTTGGCAGGTATGAACCTGTAGCAGGAATGTTAAGGCATCACTAGGCTGAACATCTGAAATAAGTGTGATTATGGTCACCACCATGTAATCTATTGAGTTCCAACTCACACACATTGCTATCTAATGAAAATGTGTTTTACTGGAATTTGCAAGGATGAGAACACTTGAAATGCAGAATTGGTTTCCAAATACTATTTTCTGGAGAAGAAAACATATGTTCTGCAGGCTACTCATAAGTCAAAACAGATGTCTCATTTTGCCCTGAAGTACATTGTCAAGTCACTGCCTTAAAGAATATTTAGATAAATTTCAAATTTTGTCAATCAGTTCTATAAATAGTCACATAGAAAAAGAGCAAAACCAGTTATTTTTGGTACTCTACCAAACATTGTACTTTTAGCTTACATTTGTTTCTTTGTGTTTATGTAAATACAGCTTGTGTCCTGGTAGCTGACGAGAGAAGACACAACACTATCTATCACCACCAAGATTTCTGAGAAATATTAAAAGACTGTTCCAATTTATCACTGAAAATGTGAAAAGAAAGGCCAATTCTGGAAGAGTTGGAGGGTTACTTGCTTTGCTCAGTGCTTATACAGAACAGGTCTCCTCTGTAGTGCTGACTGATTTTGGATAGACAAGTTACAAGGAGACAGCATAGAGAATGTTGATGCTAAGCTGGGAATACACGAAGATTTGCTAATACCTAAAACTATTTGGGTTTAGACTGGGGGAAAAACATGTTGGCCAAGAGCAGGACTGCAGAGTTTCTGAATCTACATATAGACAAACAATTTAATTACTCACTAAGCCTCCAACAGATACTTGATTTGAGAATTTTATAAAATTATATTTATCTGTCTAGTATTTGTTTGTGCCATGGCATGAATGTGATCTGAGGAAAACATCTTGGAGTCTATTCTCTTCTTCCAATAATGGGTACCAGAGATTGAACTTAAGTTATCCAACTTGGTGATAAGTGCCTTTACCCGCTCTGCAATCTCACTCTCCATCAATTGTTTTTAAATATAATATTATTCATTATAAAATTGAGTGTTTTAGAGAGGACTTGGGCATGATAAAAATTCTCATGCTTTATAGTAATAAATAAGTTGTTCATCTTTCCTCCATCTTTAATAGGAGATCACAGACTTTAAAATTTGTACTTATATCCTTATGTACAGTCTCAATGGCTTTATTAATGGATGAAATAGTGGTAGATTTTATAAAATATACTTTGTACATAAATTATTCTTCTAACTATGATACTGTCACACAAACTCTGATGCAAATTTAATTTTAAATATTCTAGCTGCCACAAATAAAAATATGAAAAATGAAACTAATTTAGATTTATTTACTTTATGTTTGCTTTTTACATGTGTAAATGTACACCTAGCATCTGTGGAGTTCAGATGTCATGGAATTATGGATAGTAATGAACAACCATGCAGATAATAATGGGAGAGGCAAGAGCAAAATGTAATCTTAACCATCTAGTCATTTTTCCAGGCCCCCCCAAAATGATGAAATTAATTTGAGTAACTACATATCTCCCTCTCTTTCTAAGACTTTATAATTTAAATGAAGTTTTAATACACATAAGTCCTAAGGTTGGATATATTTTGCATTTATTTATGTTTATTATTATTATTTTGAGATGGGATCTCAGTATTTGCTATATAAATGAGTCTGACGTTAGTCTCACAGAGATATCTGTGCTTCTACCAACAGTGTGTTGGAGCTAAAGGCATGAAAAACCATGCTGAGATTTTATAGTCTTCTTGTTGTGATGGTTATAGAACGCAGTTCATATTTTAAGATTTAGTCAACTATTTTCCAATCATTTTATGGTCTGATTTCTGATGTGGGATTCTCTTCTGTATGCTATGAATACCATTGATTAATAAATAAACCATCTTTGACCTGCACAGGGAAGAGAGGTAGGCAGGGAAAACTAAATTGAATGGTGGGAGAAGGAAAGCTTAGTCAGGGAGAAGCCATGAAGCCCGCTAGAGAAAGATGCTGGAACTTTAGCCAGTAAGCCACAGCCACGTGGTAGTACACAGATTATTAGAAATGGGTCAAATTAATATGTAAGAGTTAGCCAATAAGAAGCTAATGCTAATGGGCCAAGCAGTGATTTAATTAATACAATTTCTGTTCCGTTATTTTGGAGCTGAGCAGTCGGGAACCAACAAGTGGCCCCTTTCAACAATTTGATGCTTCTTCTTGTCCTTGGTACATAGGATTCTATTAGTAACCTTGTATGTCACATTAAAACTGTATTATTATTCTCATATTTTCTAGGAAAAAGTGCCAGAGAAATTCAAGCAACATTATAAGAGGACTTTAAAGTATATGCAGAAAATAATAGAACATAATAAATTTGGGACAATGCATTTACATTTTATACATTAGAAAAGAAACATATTGAGGTCAATTCAAAATTAAATGAAAGTGTTATTGATGATGCATGTATATTTGAACATCTTGATAATAAGAATGAGAACAAAAGTAAGAGCTACAAGAACATAAATAGGATACAGTGCATGAGGATATAAGAGCTATTACTAACATCACATTTGCAAAATTAAAGAGTTGGATAATTAGAAAAGACATCACTAATAATGTTGAATGCACTGGTTTTTACTGACCATTGATTAGAAAATAAATTGGAGTTCTTCAGAATTGCATAAGTACATAAGGGTCTTTTATAATTTCTGGTATGTCTGCTGTAAAAACGTTTATTAATACCCTTTAAAGAAAGCCAAGAAGGAGTTTTATTAGAAATAGACTTGGACCTTCTCTTCAAAACCTTCAGATTTCAGCAAATCATCAGTAACACGGTTCTTGTGGTGTCTATTCCAGTTTATAAAACAGGAACAACATGTCCTCTTACCAGCCATTAGACTGGTGCTAGTCCTCAGTCCACCCAGATGCTAGGGCCATCAGGTCCAGACAGCAGGTGGAGCCTCCACAGCCCTGCCACCAGGTTGTAAAGACTGTGAGCAAGTGTAAGGATGAGTGGTGCCAAGGACACAGAAATGTGCAGTAGCCTGGAGAGCTCCCTGATCCTTCCCCGGATGTCCTACACATCTACCAGATCCGACACTGCACAACCGTAGGATATCCAAGATGGCTCTCAGTGATAGTCCAGTGTTTATGGTGCCTCAGAAGCCAGAACCTAAACTAACCAAAGATCTGTTGTTGCAAAGCAGAAAAATATTAGTAGATTGTCCACTTGAGCTTAAGACTATTTAGCCACAGGTTTTTGGTTTTGGCAGTGGTGCTGGCTGTGCATACCATCTCATGGAATAGGCCCTAAATAGCTAGAAATCATTTATCTACTCCTATAACATCCGTGCCACAAT
>JAQHUG010000131.1:4769170-4788596 GCA_028555095.1 Dicrostonyx torquatus
GTCAACGGTATAGTCTTACAGAAAAATTCCAGGGAGTAACAGGAGGAATAGCAATAGCCTGAAGAGTTGAGGATCCATGGGTCCCTAACTGGCCAGAAAGTCAAAAAGTGGTAAGCTTCTATTAGGTTGGTGTATATTTTGTTTGTTTGGTTTGCTTTGTTTTTCTAGCATGCATTGTCTCACTTTTTCTGCTCTGTCAGGTAGGTACTGTCTCAAGCATATTTCCTTCCTCCTGCTACCCTTCATTTATACAGGATGAAATCTTGACTTTGTTGTAGTGCATGTCTGCCAGTGGCAAAATTCTCCACTTTTACTGGTCTACTTCATTTTTATTGTGCACAATTTGAAGTGTCTCTTCTTTGAATATATAATTCTGGTTTTTAGCTTAAAATAATTCCTCAATTATTATGTAATTCTATACATTTATTATGTAATTCCTCAATTATAATGTAATTCTAGTGACTTGTATTCGTTTAAGTGAAAATAGAGTATTCAATGTTCATTGTTCAGTTTGTTGGGATGTGATTTTCTCTTCTGATGTTTAAGCCTTTCTTTTCCTGTGTGATCCAGTGTTTGACTACAATGCACCTAGTAATTACTTCCTTTTCTTATATCCTGCTTGGACTTTACTGGGTTGTTGAATCTGTGGCTCCTACTTTTGACCAAGTACAGAATACAGCTACTAATTAGTTATTCAAATGGATGATTTTCAACTATATGAATTATATATTATTACATATTCTAACATTAATTTGTGGATTATTATGTTTTACCCTCAGACAATCTGATCTCACTCTGCACTCTAAAATCTAGTCTAAATCTATAAATTTTGAATTTTTTTCATATAGTTTTTGAAAATTTCTTATTTACACTACTAATTGCTAATTCATTGATTATAAAGAATCTTTCTTTCAGGGTTTCTGTTTGCTTGCCTTTCTTTCAGGGACAAAGTCTTGCTATGTATCCTAGGCTAAAACCTCAAACTCATAATTTTTTCACTATAGATTTTAAGAGCTGGTACTACAGCAATTTGACATATGTCTTTCCATGTTATGTTTAAGTTGCTATAACTTTATAAAACACTGAATAAATATATATCACTGGGACTTGAAACAGAAATATACAAAATTTCTGATAAAAACATTATCTATCCTTAGAAAAAAATGAAACATGAAAAATTCTATTATAATTCTTATATAGTAGATCCAGAAAACATATATCAAATTATTTTCTTCTTTGGGTGAACACAACTGGAAACAGCAACTATTAAATGTGTTACTATTTTCTAAAGTTTATACAAGTTTGGATGAGATAAGAAACAGCCCCTTCAGTCAGACTAATAGATTCTCAGATTAAACTCATTTGTCACAGACGATTATAATTTAGCCTTTCATGTCTAATAAAATCTTTATGGGTTAGGTTTACTGAAAATACAGTTTTACATTTTTTTTCTTGCCTCTCAGTCTGAGGCCCAGAGAATCATCACCGGGAATTTTTTACAAGTTCTACAATTAACATTAACCTCACAATGTATTAGGGAGCCTTTCAGGTTTGCCACTGTGTATAAATGCATTATTAGACTGTTCAGATAACTACAGTAAATTATTTGATGGGAAGAAATAACACTACGAAATATCCCTGCTGTTATTTTGTTTATTTGATTTTTGCATTTCTTGGTGGCATCAATATCATAATATTTTATAATATGGGACATATTACCAACAAAGTCATATCTTAACACCAGACTTGTTTTTAAAAGAAAAATTGTACACACAAAAAATGAACAAAATGGAGATTCACAGCATTAGCTTATGTACTTTGTAATCCTGGCATGATTGGATTCAAATCTTGCTTTTTATTCCAGAATTATATATGCCCGAGGGATATGATGTGTCCCATTCATCTTATACAGGTGAAAATATTGGAGAAAAGTTTAATTTATATTTATGAGTTTCTTGAAAATATAGCAAAAATTGCTTGAATATCTTTTATGTTTGTTTTATAAAGGCTCCTACAGGACTATGTTTTTTAAATTTTTGAAGAAACCGTTAAAAATATTTCTGTTAAAAGAAATGAGACTTCAGCAAGTTTTAACAAATTGGAAGGTATTTTACAAAACATTTTGAAATTTCCCTGAATCTTTATGTACTTTCTTTTTCTGGATAAACTGTACCAGGTGCAGGGGAATCTACAAGGTATTTGGTATTAAATATAAACTTTCTATGGTACTTTATATTCTCAAATCATAACTTTGCTTGTTTCTTCTATTACTTTACCTTTCAAAACAATACACAAATTATGAAGGAGACATAGTTTAGTATTAATATTTGTTTTCCAATATATTGCCTAGGTGTTTGGCTTTTGTAGAAACTTAAAATAATTTGGTAAATTATTTAATAAATCAGAATGTTTATATTAATTAATCTATTTTAAAGCGAGTATAATATCTAACTTTTTATTAGGAGGGCATAGAATATGTATTGCTTTGGTAGAATATTTATGTCTGCTATAAGTGTGTTAACTGTTGTTAAGTGATAATATTTTATCAGATGGAGTAACTTATAATATTAGATGATTTCTGATAAAAGTAAAATTTGATCTAATTAAACTCAATTTTTATTGTTACTATGTACATTTCCTAGATGTTTTTGGTGATGATCAAAAAAGCAAATCATTAATATTGTATTTACTAAATATTGTTCATTTATCATGTTGAGTTCACTACATGGCTGGTAAACATAGATTGTGATAAAATTAATACTATATATGCACAATCTTTCAATACATATTTTAAATTAAGATTTTAAAATCCATATATATATTTAAATTTATTAAATATTTATTGGTACTTTTGGGGGAAGACAGTTAGTACAGGACCTCACATAGCCCAGGCTGGCCTTGAGTTTCTGTCCTCCTGCCTTCAACTTCTGAGCATTCCATTATAGCTTGGATTTGACTGGACTCACTATATTGGCTTATCTGACCTGGAACTATCGACACTCTTCTTGTGCCAACCCATTATTGGATTTACAGGTATGAGCCACAATACCTGGTTTGAAGTTAAGCTTTCAAACAGCCTTCAGGCATACAGACAGACAGAATATTGTATACATAATAAATAAATAAATATGCAGTTGAATATCTTAAAAAAAAAGAAGCTAGAAATTTGCGCTAATGTGAGGAAAGACTATGAACTGAATGTGGTACATCAGAATAGTTAATAAAAATTATTTGTTTTTTTTCTTTTGTGTTGATTTTTTTTCTTTCTAAGGCTACTGGGAAATTAAGTTGAATGAGAAACATCAAAGGAAGAATTTAAAGGGAATTTTATATGAACCACAGCTGAACTAGTCATATATCTTTAAGTTTTGTAGTTCCTTTAAACTCCAATTTAATTAACCTATAAAATTAAAATTGAAATATATATTTCAAAGTTCATTAGAATCTTAACATATTATGGAAAACAGTTAATATTGACACATAAAATAATATCTGCTATATATAATAATAAAAATTAGTGGACAAAAATTAATATATCTTCCTCTCAACATCTCATTGAATATTCTCCAAATTGACCACATAATTAGACACAAAGCAAATATCATTAGACAGAAGAATTTGAAGTAACTCCCTGTATCATATCTGATCACCACAGAATAAAACTGGATTTCAAAAATAGATACAACAGAAAGTCATTGACTCATGGAAACTAAAGAATTATCTGCTGAATGACTACTGGTTCAAGGAAGAAATAAAGGAAGAAATATTATAAGAATTCAATGAAAATTAATGCACAACATAACCAAATAATGCAAGTCTTGGTGGTAAGAGTAAAGTTCATAGCATTAAGTTCCTACATAAAATAATGGAAGAGGTTTGATACTAACCACATAACAGCACACTTGAAAGCTCTAGAACAAACTGAAGTAAGCACAACCAAGAGCCAGGTAGTTTTAGCACAGAATTCTACCAGACTTTAGAAGAGTTAATGCAAGTACTCAGCAGGTTATTCCACAATGTAGAAACAGAATAAATATTTCCCAATTCATTTTATGAGGCCACAGTCACTTTGAAAACCAAAACAAACAAAGATTTGACAAAGGAAAGGAATTACAAATTTCTCTATGAACATTGATGTAAACATAATCAATAAAATATTTGCAAACCGAATCTAAAAAAACATCAAAAAGATCATTAGGCCTCCTATACGCAAGTGTAAATCAGATTGAGAATAATTTCATGGAAACAACACTTTTAGAATACCCTTAATCATTAGAAAATATCTTGAGAGTAACTGTAACCAGGCTAGTGAAAGGTGTGTACAAAAAAACAACAACAACAAAAAACAAAAAACAAAAAAAAGTCTTTTTAGTGTGAGAATTTTGAGGATGTCTCAGGATGTGAAGATATTTTTCTTGTGTATCTGTGATTTTTACACAATAAAAACAACCATACCAAAAAAAACATTCTGAACAACCACTACAACAACCATAATATCATCAAAACTATTTATAAAACATGAAAAAACAATAATCAACAACATAAGAAAAAAAAAAAAAAAATTATAGAATAGCTAAAGCAATCCTCAACAATAAAAGATTTTGAGAAGATAAAACCATTCCTCATTTCACATTATTAGAACTGTAGTAATAAAAACTGATTGATACTGGCACAAAAAGAGAGACATTGACAAATGAACATAAATCCACACACCTATGTATACCTAAATTTTGATAAAGAAGCCAGAAATAGAGCTTGGATAAACTAGCGATCTTCAACAAATGGTGCAGGTTTAAGTGGATTTCCCCATGAAAAATTCAAATAGAGCCATATTTTTCATTCTACAAAATACTCAAGTAGTAGTGGGTCATAGATCTCCTATAAAACCAGTCACACTAAACCACACAGAAGAGATAATATGGAAAATCCTTGACTTTATTGTCATAGGAGACAACTTTCTGAATAGAACACCAATAGTGCAGGCATTAAAATCAATAAGTAAATGGGACCTCATAAAACTGAAACACTTCTGTAAGACAAAGAATACGCCAATTGTACAATGAAGCAGCTTATAAAGAACTCAGGAAGTTAGATTAAAACAAATAATCCAGTTAAAATGGGGTATAGATCTAAACAGAGAATTCTCAATGGAAGAATCTCAATGGTTGAGGTATACAATATTCAACATACTTAACCTTCAGAAAAATGAAATGAAACTTTTGAAACTCCATCTTACACATGTTAGAATTGGCAAGATTAACACCACATTAGCTCTGCTGGCAACGTTGTGGAACAAAAGATGCACTCCTTCATTGCTGGTTGGAGTGCCGAGTTGTAGAGTCACAATGGAAATCAGTATGTTGGTTCCTCAGAAAAATAGAAATCGACTTATCTTCAGATTCAGCTATATCACTCTTGGGCATAAACTCAAAGAACAGTGCTCTCTACTACAAGGACACTGGTTCAACTATGTTCTTTGTGGTTTTTTTTTCATAATATCCAGAACTAGAAATAGCCTAGATGTCCCTCAGCTGAAAAATGGATGAAGAAAAGGTTTTACATTTACACAATGGGAGTATTACTCAGTTTTTAAAAAGTGACATCATGTAATTTGCAGGCAAATGGATAGACTAGAAAGAATATCATCCTGAGTGAAGTAACCCATACCCAGAAAAACAAATATAGTATATATTTACTTATAAATAGATATTAACTATTAATGATAATCAATCTACAGTTAACAGATCTAGAGAGGTTAGGTAAAGAGCAGAGCTCTAGGAGAAAACATAGACTTTCCTGTGAAGAGAAAAACAATAAGATTGGTGGATGGACTGACAGTGGGAGAGGACAGGCACAAGAAGGAACAGGTGTGGAGGGATATGCAGGGAGAAAATATTCGAAGAGACAACTTTAAATGGGGAACATTGGGGGGGCTGTGTGGGAACTTTGTGTAGTGAAACTTCCTGGACTCCATGAAGGTGACCCTAGTGGGACTCATAGAAATGCAGAATATGCATCCTAACTGTCAATCTTTTGTAGCTAGGCAAGGTTTCCAGTGGTGGGACTAGATTGCATTTTGTTGAGTTGTTGGCAGAGGGTGTCTTGTGGAGACCCCTAAACAACCATGGCTAAGGTAGGATAGAAATTCACTCTCTGAAAACTGACAGTGGGGCCCCATTGCCAAAGTCAGCATCCATATAGCTCATTAAAATGAAAGAGGTCAAGAGAGTGCCCACATGGAGCCTTTGCCTCTTTGTTCTAGCCTCTTTGGTGCTAGAAGGTACTCTCCAGGCTACAAAAGGAGAAACTTGTACATCAACCCAGCGAGAAAATCCTCAACCTACAATCAGTCCTGACTGCAAAACCTGCTGGAACAATGGTAGCACAAAACTTGTAAAAGCGGCCAATTAATTTTTGGTTTAACTTGAGGCTCATGCCATGCCCTACACTTCCGGGATGGCAAGAAACCAGATCCAGTATAGTCCAGAGTCCTAGGGTAGAACCAAGCAGGACTGACAATATAATAAATACATAAATAAATAAATAAATCCTAATGTTTTTCTGCTATAATTACAGACTTGTGTCTTGTCCAATCATTATCAGAGATGCTCCCTCTGGCTACATATAGAAGTGGGTGGAGAGAGCCACAGCCAACATATTTAGAGACAATTTAAATTGGAGATCTCCATCAAGTCCCTTCCCTTTGAGATTGGGCATCTTTCCATTGAAGAGGAGGAGAAAACATTGTAGGAGTCAAAATGTATGAAGGATACCAGGAGAACCTGACCCACCAAATCAACTAAACAGGGTTCACATGGGCTCACAGAGACTGAAGTAAGGGTATAGGACCTTCATGGGTGTTTACCAGGTCCTCTGCTTCCATGTTGCTGTTAGATTGATGTTTGTGGCACTCCTAACAGTGGAAGTAGTTTTATCTATGACTTGACTGCATTTGGGACTCTTTTTCTCCTTTTGGGTTGCTGGTCTAGCCTTGAGATGAGAGTTTTATCTTTTCTTATTATATCTTGTTTTGTTCACCTTTTCTCACTGTTAGGAGTCCCACAAAAACACTAACTTAATAGCCATAACATAGGCAGAGAACCTGTTTAGCCAGGCATGGTGGAACATGCCTTTAGTCTTTGCACTTGGGAAGCAGAGCCAGGCAAATCACTGTGAATTTAAAGCCAGCCGGGACAATTTAGTAAGTTCCAGGACAACTAAGACTACATAGAAAAACAATGTCTTAAAGTCTTAAATAGAATAGACCATCAATTTTGATGCATTGTTTTACGGTGGCTTTCTGGATATAAAATACTGTAAAAACACACTATAGAGGTAAATTAGTTACAATGTTTTTGAAAAGATTCTTCAGAGGTTTCTGATTACATAGGTAACATGTTACTTGAAACAGATGGAACTTGGTTACAAGTTACAACTCAGTTCTCAAAATTCATATTATGTTGCATATTTCATAGTGAATAAGTAAGACAAATTCTCAGGCAATAGTATCACATCCTATAACTAGAAACTCTGAGATGAAAGTTTACATATCTCATTACTAAACCCTTGAGTCATCCTCAGCTAATTCATAAATAATATATATCTCCTTGGAGAAACTAAAGACAAAAATGCTATAGTAAAATATAGCTGGTGTTATAAATTTATTGCATAGTCATCCCACAGTCATTACTATAGAAACCCAAGTACACTGGTTTATTCATATCATAATCTACTTGTCATTTAGTTCAATACAACATCACAAAGAAAGCTAGTTATTGCTTAGCTAAATTGTAGGTAATAATATTGTACTGTACCAAAATAATTTCAAATTCTTTAATGCTTTCCAAGCAAATAAAATTCTATTAAAAAAATAAAATCTATTAAGTATTTATATATTGATAAAATAAACTTCATTGATATACACTGAACTGATTTTATATAAGATGGCATATATTCGCATTATAAATGTATTTGTATGTTTACATTTTCATGCTAGAAATATATTTTTTCTTTCTTTAATTTTTTTAAAAAAGAAAACAAACTAGCTTTTTTTCCCGCCCCCTCCTTCCATTCCTTTCACATACCCTCCCATTATACCCCCATCCAATCCTCAGAGATGGTGAGACACATTGATTTGGGGGAAGGTCCAAAGCCCTCCCTACTATATATAGTCTGAGCAAGGTATTCATTCAAAGAGAATAGGTTCCCAAAAGGCCAATACAAGCAGTAGTGATAAATTCTGGTCCTACTGCCTGTAGACCCTCAGTCTACACCAGCCATGCAACCATCAACCACATCCATAGGGACTAGTTTGGTCCTATGCTTGTTCCTTCCCATTCAGGCTGGAATTGGTGAACTTTTGTTAGCTCAGGTAGACTGTTTCAGTGGGTGAACCCATCATGTTCTTGACCTCTTTGCTCATATTCTCAATTCTCCCACTCTTCAACTGGAGTTTGGGAGCTCAGTCAATGTACCAATGTGGTCTCTACCTCTGTTCTCATCAGTTGTTGGAAGAAGGTTTCATAGTGATATTTAAGATCATCATCAGTTCCAGCTCAAAACATCATTTTGAGTGAAGTAACCCAGATCCAGAAAGACAATTATCACATGTACTAGCTCATAAGTGGTTTTTAAACATAAAGCAAAGAAAACCATCCCACAAATCACAATTCTAGAGAACCTAGACAACAATGAGCACCATAAGAGAGACACACATAGATCTAATGTACATGGGAAGTAGAAAAGGACAAAATCTCCTGAGTAAATTGGGAGCATGGAGACCTTGGGTGAGGGTTGAAGGGGAGAGGAGATGAAAAAAGGGGAGCAGAGAAAAATGTAGAGCTCAATAAAAATAAAAAGAAGAAAATCATCAGTCTGACTACAGAGCAAGTCAAAATTGGGCCCTCTCTCTTCTATTGCTTCAGGTCTTAGCTGGGGTCATCCTGTGGATTCCTGGGAATTTCTCGAGAGCAGTGTTTCTTGCTAACCCTATAATAACTCCCTCAATCGAAACATCTTTCCTTGCTCTCATCTCTGTTCTTTCTCCTTCTCGACTATTCCTTTTCCTCAAGTTCTCCTCCAAGTATTTCATGCTTTAGTCATGCAAAAAAATTTGAGAAAGTAACTTACACATGATAAAGATACAGTCTCCCTTTACTAATCACATGTTTCTAGATTACCAAAGACAAAGAAAAGCTTACTACATAATACCTCTCCCATTAGCTCTAGAAGAAGCAAGATGAAAGGGTATTAAACTTTCTAAAGCAAAACAAACAATATTTTTTGAAACATATCTTAAACTACTTTAGAGGTGAGAATTATCATTTTATGGATGTTTTCAATACTAAACTTCCTTTTTAGTAGATTTATAAAGACTGCTACCTAATGAAATAGTTCATAAAATTTCTTATTTTTATTAAGTTTAATCTCATAAGTAGGGGAGATGGTGATGGTACTGTATTTCTTTAATACTAAAACACCGTTAAAAATTAGAAACTACCTTTAATAAGAACTATTTATCTCAATTGAAAATAGATTATTAACTAAGTTATTCTGGGAATTTGGGCTCTTCTAACATTGTAAAATCATACTAACCAGAATCCTCCAAAACCTCATATAATACATTAGGACCACTGAAGCTGGGCAGAGATAATTTCCACCCTCTAATTTCTTTTACATTTCTCTATATCTGACTGATCACCTAGGTAGTAAAACCAATAGACACCATAAAATGCAGGAATAAATTTAGTATAAGCAGCAGAATGCTAATTTTGGCACAAATAAAAGAATAAAGACTGTAACTGTAATGTTTCAAGTATTTTATAAAGCCATTAAAGAAAACTGCGAGAGAGGAGAGGGTTAGGCTGTGGGTGCAGTGCCAGTTCACTGGGCACAGTGAGCACAAGTTGTTTCTTAATTAGAAAAGAAAAGATGACCCTATTTTCTTGCAGCTTTGGAAATGCCATGTAAATGTCTTTGAGAATGGTTGTCCGGGACATTTGATATCAATTCTGACATTTACTTGATCAGACATATTGCTATAAGGTAGCAGAAACGGGCAAAAGACTATCTGTATTGCTTATGGGATTCACTTAGGTTCATGTTGTCATTCATGATTATAAGCTTGGAGATTGTTGCTCTGAACCTTTATAGGAAGGAAGAATCACATATTTTTGGCAATGTGGAAGTCAGTTAGCTTAATCAAACATTTTTTGTGTTTAGTAGCAATAAATAAATGCCATCATTTGAATAAAACTGTTAGTTGCAAGAACATTTAGACAATTTCTGTTTAAGTCAGAAATTTGATTATGTGTTCCCAATTTATCAGGTCCATTATATACTGATGCAATGGCATGAAAAAGAGGAGAAAGATGTAAGAATGACTGAAATTCATAATAAAGAAACTATCTAATTCATAAAAACTTTGAGTATAACTCTTACATTCGGGGATAATGAAAGCACATTGATAAAATTCCCAAATAGTGCTAACTAGTTGAGAGCCACATCGAGTGTCGTCAACCAGATATCTGTGAATTTAAGTAGATGATTCATCAGCCTGCTGAATTTCCAGTTAAATCCAAGAAAATTACACTTGTGATTAGAACAGCTGAAAAAGCAGACATTTAAGTACAACATAACTTCAGAACATTTAATGTGATAGAATGACTTGACAATAAAGGAATGATATGTTCAATGTTCACAAAATATTGCCTCCACAAAGAAGGTATCAAAATAAGACTATTTTATTGGCAAATAAAAAAAGAATTTTGAAAGTGATATATTATTTTTAAATAAATTAATAGAGAACAGAAAAGAACTTTTAAGTTTCTCTTATGAAGCATGAATAATTGTAATACTAAACCATGAAGATAGGAAACATCCTTAAATTAATAATACAAAAAATTATGCATACATTCTTGTGGGTTTTTTAATAATATATTTATCTTTGAGAAGTTCTATACATTTTTCTTAAGGATAAATCAAGTACATTTGGAAAATTAATGAAGTTAGTCTTGAAACTCTTTTTAAAAATGTAGTCAAAAGCATGGTGTATAATTGTAAGTGATAATAGTTTTACTAAAATTAAAGACAAGAACAATTAAAGGTATCATTTTTTGTCAATATTTCAATTTAATTTTGAGAAAGCTTTATCACTGATATCATGTGAAATAGCTGATGCACAAAACATATGAGAAAAGATTTTGAGCAAGTTTAACATGGCAAAACTATCTACTGGATACTTTGAGAACGTCATAAAAAAATTTGAAAATAAATGTAATAATGTCTTGGTTTACTGTAAAATCAAGCAATGTTTCTTCATGCATCAGTAGCCTCTTGGAAAACATGCTGTAGAGGCTTTTTCACAATAGTAGTATAAACAACAAAATGCTAAAGAATACAGATATAAGAACTGTGAGGGAGTCTTCCAAAATAAATCAAATAAATTTTGTGTATATAATAAGTATACACCAAAATGTGAGAGAAGTGCCAGAGAGACTGCTCTGCAGTGAGGCACAACTCTCCCCAAAGACTGCAGACTTAAGTTTGGTTTCAGCATCCAACGATTGAAAGAGAATCAACTTCCGAAGTTACCCTTTGATTTTGATATTCATGTCATAATGTTCTTCCTTTAAATCAATGAATACAATTAAAAAGGCTAATGCAAGCATTTATATAGAAGAAGCACTTATATATTAATGATTGCTATATCATAACTTACTCATAATCTTAATCTTATTTGTCCAAAATCTAGGAAAGATTTCCCTTGATTTTTGGAAAAAAATGCATTTAAAAAATTTCTATTTATGACATATTTTGATTGCATGCATGTCTGTGCACAACAGGCATGCTTGCTTGTAACGTGAGGGCTTGCTTGTGGGGGTTCCCGTCCTGCCAAGTTTCCACAGCTAGTAAGCCCCAAAGAAAATCACACAGAAAGTCTATGTTAGGTTATATTCTGATTGGCCCATTAGCTCAGGCTTCTTATTATCTCTTTTAGCTTATATTATCTCATTATTTTTATCTATGTTAGCCACATGGCTGGTACCTTCCTCAGTGGGGCAGATTACATCCTGCTTCTTGGGTGGTCTGGGCAGGAGTGCGGAAAGTGCTTTCTTCTTTCCAGAAATTCTTGTGTTCTTTTTGCCCCCACCTTTACTTCTTGTCTGGTTGACCCGCCTATACTCTCTGCTTGGCCATTCAGTGTTTATTTAAAATATGACTGACAGAATACAGATAATTATCCCATACCACTTCCCCCTCTTTTTTTTTTTAAAAAAAAAAAAAACAAGGAAAATACCCATAGTCCATTTTTTTTTGGGAATGCGGGCATAGTATTTCAGACTACTTCCAGCTGTTTGGGGTGCTGATAATCTTATGGGGACCTAAAGAAAATTTAGAGTTAAGATCGAGTCCTGACTGGAGTATCTTGTGAGGCTTGATCTTCTCAGGAAGCATCTTGAATCTGTTCTGAATGTAGAACTCAGACATCTGGGCCATCTGTTCCTACCGGAGATGTCTCAGGTGGTCTTTCTTGATGAAACCTGAGTTTTCTTAACTCAGAATGAATCCACAGCCTCTCATTTCCTGTGGAAACAAAAGCAAAATCTCTTCTCCAAAGTAACATACCCTTGGACATTTATTTTGAAGTCAAGGTCTTTTCAAAATAACTATCTTGGATTAGTTAAGCAACATTTATAAACAATATCTTTTAGCAGATGTTGCTCCTTCCTCAGCATTTGAACAATTCAAAGAGAACATAATAATAATATACAATATCGAGATTCTCTGTGTATTTTTCCTCTTTACATGGCTTTATTTTAACCTCTGTGTCTTTTATTTTTACTTTATTTTATTTCTGGCTTTTTGAGACAGGTTCTCTGTGTATCTTTGTCCTGGAACTCCCTCTGTAGACCAGGCTGTCCTTGAACTCACAGAGATCCACTTGCCTCTGCCTCCCAAATGCTCAGATTAAAGTTGTCCTCCACCACACCTTGAATTCACAGAGGTCTGTCTGCTTCTGCCTTCCAAGCATTGGGATTAAAGATGTGTGCTACCACACCTTGAAGTCACAAAGGTCAGTCTACCTCCATCTCCCAAAGATTTCCCATGATTTTTGGAAAGCATGCATTCCCTGAGCCCTGGGTAGAGATGTTGTGGTGTGTATTTTCCAATTAGTGTGCAGCACCCTGTGTTGTGTTTTTCTCTAACTTTGACCAGGTGTGGTTTTCTTTAATGGTCCCCATCTTTGAAAAAGATTAAACAAAACAGGACAAATAAAAAACAAGTTCTTTGATGATAGATAAGATCTACACTCATTTGTGGGTATAAAAACAAGTATTTGGAATGCAGGAAACATTATGGTTTGGAACAGTGACTGAAACAGGCTCTCCTATATGGTCCATGACTCATCAGTAATGGGTATTTGTAGATATTGTGCAAGAATAGACATTAACTCTATTGGATGGCCGTGGATTTCTCCCAAAGTAAAAGTGCCACTGTTGCAGCCCTGGAAACACTTTGTTTTCTTAACCATCATGTGATTTGTAGGCTTATTCTAGGTAGGACTATTGATTGCATTTCTCTCTTGGCAATTTGCATAGCATCTTTGGATACCAAGTACTCAGGGAGGGCATTTCAGACCAATTACAACATGGTTCCACCAAGACCTGCATCTGAAAGCAGTAGTTTATTACTTTCAAATGTTAGAGGCAATAAAGACAAGGGTAGTGTCTTGTATTGTTTTGAAAGTCTCTTGAACTCCAATGGTCAATGATTTCAAGAGGTTTTCCTATTCCAGATAGTAAATTTTCTTATATATTTATGGTTCTTACTGGGAATACTATCAGTCTAAATATTACTACTCCTCATCCTAAATTTTATTGCTTATATACACATAGACAGTTGTATGTGCACATGCTTACACAATACACACACATATATAATTTAAACATTTGCCTGTGTCTATTTAAATCATCCTTAGCATTTTTAAGTAATCACTCCAACTCCCTGTCTCTCTGATTCTCTCTCTCTTTCTTTCATTATATCCCAACTTTATATTTTTCCTATCCCCTCCTTCATAGCACCTGTGCACCCTTGTTCTAGTTTCCTCATTTCCAGAGCAGCTTCTATTCCACTCTATGCTCCTCTTTTCTTTCTGAGATAACTTTTAACATAAGCATGAAGCACAAATTATTTCCACCTCGTATTCTTCTTTTTTGGTTCTATGTCAAGTCCCCTCAGTTCTCGCCATGTTCCCCACTGCTGCACACCCGCCCTTTGTATCTCAACCATGAGAGAGTGGGTAATAGTGTGAATTAGAGTACACCTCCACAGGAGTTGTTTATCCTTGTGTACTGGATCAAATAATTAGAAAAACATCAAAAGCAAAGTGAAAACAATTTATGAAGAAATGACCTTGATGAAAAAAATCTTCAAGATATTGAAAAACGAAATCACAGAAAATACTAGGCAATGGAAAGGCATTCCCATGATCTTGAATAAGAAGACTTACTATGGGAAAATAGATATATTATAAAATGTACTTTACAGATTTGGAGAACTACCCATCAAAATTCCTAGAATGTATTTCATGGCTTAAAAAATATATGAATGACTTGGAACCACAAAAGACTACGATTGTCAAACAATTCTAAGGAGTAGGGTTACTGCTGGTAGTATTAAAATATCCAACCAAAAATTGCACCAAAAGCTACAGTCATCAAAGCAAGTTGGGATTGACAGTAAAATAGATAGAGCAATTGATCAGAATATTGAACCGGAAAATAAAAAGACAAAACTATTTCTATTTGAATTTTGACAAAGGGGAAAGATGATTTTTTTAAGAAAAAAAAGACATCCTTCTTAAATAATGGTACTGTCAATGTTGGATTTCTACCTTTAGATGAATGAACAGATTCTTGTTCATTTCAAGGTGGCTCAAATAACTTAGCTATAAACTAAAAACACTGCACTTCTATCAACAAACACACAGAACACTAACAAGGGGATACCTCTCAAGTTACTGGGGTCGAAAAACAAACTAAATAATTCAACAGTATCACAGAATAATATCAAGATTGAGAACGCATGAAAATTAAAGTTTATGTATAGCAAAAAAGATGACCAGCAGAATCAACAAAGAGTCCATGAAGTGTGAGAAAAATATTTAACAGCTACACAAAAGACAGGGTGCTAACTGACAGGAATTATGAAAAACTACAGATATTAAATACAAAGACAATAAAATACAAGAGAATAAGACTAAAAATTATGGGATGAGGTTCTAATGACTTCATGTAATGAGCACAGGTGATAAAAGAGGACATAAAGATAATTGTTTTCTAGTTATAACAGTCATGGATTCTTTTTTTTTTGGTTTTAGTAGAGGTTGAGTGCATGAAATATACTTGGTAGTGAAGAAGCCCCACATCTTCTGCTTCACTAATTATGCAAAAACTCCCACAGGAGAGACGCAAACAGCGAGGCCCAGCTTTGAAGCCTATGTACCACAACTACCAGCATCGCACCATAACCCTAAGGGTATAATGGTGGCACACATGATTTGTCAATAACCAACTGCTCTCTAATTGGGCTTAAGGACTACTTAACGTAGGAATGTGTGGTTCAGTAAAACTAGTCAGCTTTCTGAGGATAGTGAAGTCTCGGATCCCGGAGGAGAACCTACAGCTGTTATTTACTAAATCAGCACAATCCTTAACTATATTATAAACATCTGATGTTATATCAGTAGAGAATATTCGTCCACACTTTTTGTCAAGGGAACTTCTCTTTGAAACCATTGTTAAATCATTACAGTAAGCCAAAACCAATCCAAGCATACACATCTTCAACACAATTCTTGCACTTAAGGCTCAGAAATTATTATGGAAAGGGAGGTGGGAAATTGTAAGAAACAGAAGAACAGGAAATTAGCAGTGAAACCGAGTCTCCTAGACATTTCAGAGAAACTACATCATGATGTCTCACCAACATGGATGCCTGACACTGACATTAATAAGGATGGCAACAATAGATGCTCTGTATGGGAGGGGAAACTCAAGAGGGCTCAACTTTAAATGAAGATCTACAAGCAACTAAGGAAGGCAGAGCATGAGATATATATCTTTCCCTGGGAGGAACACACCAGGTGATTATACAATAGCAAATGGCCTGCCCTGAAAACACACACATACAAGTAGCATTTCAGGTCCAAAGTTGTAGCAAGCTTCCTTTGGGCCACTAATAAATCCCAAATAAAAGCATGGAGATTTAATATTACTTGTGATTGCTCGGTCTTAGCTTATGCTCGTCGCATAGGTTTAATTAATGTAATTTAACCCGTTTCTCTTCACCTATGGTTTGCCTCGGGGTTTTATTTATTTATTTTTACCTTTATTTTATTCTGTGTGTTTTACTCAGTGTCTGATTAACTGGCAGCTTCCTGGCTGCCTGTGACCAGTCATCTCCCTTTCTTTTTCCCTAGTTCTCTCCTCTCATCCTTCTCTGACTCTTCTTCCTGCTTCTCTCTGCCTGCTACCATTCCTATCCCTCTAGTGCCTAGATATTGGCCTTTCAACTTTTTTATTAGAGCAACATGGTGCCTTAGGCAGGCAAGGTGAAACATTGTTATCTAATTAAACAAATGGAGCATAAACAAATGTAACACATTTTTTTTTTGCCTAAAATAATATTCCACAGCACTAAGCCGGTTGTATTTATACATTTAGAAATAAACATACACATACATATACATATAAAAGTAGAGAAAGAAAGCCATGAATTTGAAAGAGTATATAGGAGGGGTTAGATGGAGAAAAATGGAGGGGAAAATAATGGAATTATAATATTATTCTAAAAAATAAAAATATATAGTTAATTAAAATAATAAAGCACTGAAATAAAAATTTAAGATGCATAAAAATTTTAAATTGTACAGTCATTTGGTTTTAATAATTTTGGTTTATACTTATAATGTCTTTTTACAATAAAGTTTACATAAAAACAAATAAGAAAAGTAAGTCCTAAATAAAGACTTTTTCTCATTTAAAGAAAATAAAGAACTGATGACTTCCAAGAAAGGACGAGGCTAGAATATGGATAACGTTTTACAGCCAAATGGCCTGGATGCACAGAGATGGGCTGACTCAGCATGGGCTTCCCTGCTTATTTTCAAAGCTTGGATTCTTGACTCATTTTCATTGTCTTCTATTTTCTATTCAAGTAACTTTACATACAACTTCACATGCGTTAACTTGTTAAACCTCCATGCAAGGCTATGTCTCTTGTTTGTAAATGCTGTGAAGCTCCATGGCCTTTATCAATGGTGAAAGATGGGTGTATTTGGATTTGCTTAGGGGCTTTCCAGATTTTTTCTTTGAAGATCTTTTCCCTTATAGGCTATAGTTATACAGTTTTCTCAAGTCTTTCCAGATCTCATTCTCTGCCGAAAATCCTGTGAACCTAGAGAGCTTGGGACATAAATTCTCATTAATTCACCACTGCTTCTCACCTACATGAACCAGAAAAGCAAAAATTAGCTTTGAGCAAGAAAAACAGAATATTGCTATCTTTTTTAATTTGAGGCAGACTAAAAATATATTCAAATATAGCATATATACGTATGCATACATATTATTTGTGGATTGTCTTAAAGAAATATATATTCTTTAAGACTGTATGTGTGTGTGTGTGTGTGTGTGTGTGTGTGTGTGTGTGTGTGTGTGTAGTTTTTTTATGGTATTGAGGTAACTGAAAAAAATTTCTCCAAAGTTTCTTTTGGAGGGGGGCTTTATTATGCAAACAGGAGTAATAAAGTTCTGCAAGATAATTTGAGGCATTTTTTTCTATGAATGCATTTTCTTTTTTCTCTTAATATTAGGTTTAACATGATGTTTGCTTATGAGTGCAACTGATTCACCTTAAAAGACTTCACAGTCCATTGTAGATCATTAGGTTCCCTACCTAAAATTCAGTATTTATCTTAAGTTTTAGATAAAGGAGCCTATAGCTCTGAAACCTTAAAAGATCTCTAAGTGCTTCCATAATCAGCCACAACTGATAGAATTGCTATTCCAATTGTATTTTACACAGATCTTAAATGCTAGCATCCTTACATTTACATAGAATTCGGAAAATTGAAGATATTGCAAATGGTTGTACTATTAGGCTGCCACATCTATCCAATGTGTCTTTTGCTTAATAATGTATAGCATGTAGCTTTTAGTATATTTTTATGAATAGCCTAACAAGAGTACACATACTATTCATATTCTTTAAACTCATTTACTTTTTTATATCCATCCTCTTTTCCTACAAGTCCACACTATATTTAGTGATACAAACAATGTTTTGAAGTAACTGGCTGTCATTGATTCTTACAAAACTTATTTTCGAGAGGATGTGAAGTAAGGGAAACTTCATTCTATTGCTGGTGAGAGTGCAAACTTGTACATCCATTTTGGAAAGCAGTATAAGAGTTTCTCAGAAAATTGGGAATCAATCTACGTCAAGACCCAGCAATACCATTCTTAGGCATATACCCAAAGCATGCACATTCATACCACAAGAACATTTTCTCAACGATGTTCATAGTAAGATTATTCATAATAGCCAGGACCTGGAAACAACCTAGATGCCCATCAAACAAAGAACGGATAAAGAAAATGTGGTCCATTGCACAGTGGAGTATTACTCAACTGCAAAGTAATCCTTAAAATATGCAGACAAATGAAAAGAAATAGAAAAAAAATCCTGGGAGAGGTAACCCAGACCCAGAAAGATTAACGCAGTATGTACTCACTCAAGTTGGATATTATATGCAAAGAAAAAAATAACCAGGCTAAAATTCACAACCCTGAGAGGCTAGGTAACAAGGATCCTAAGAAAGCAATGCACGGATGCCCCTGGAAAGAAGAAATAGTTACGATCTCCTGATTAAATTGGAAGCACGGTGGGGGAGGGAAAGGAGAGGTAAAAGGGAGGGTAAGGAGAACTTGAGGGAATGCGGTGGTTGAGTTGTTATCTTGTGAGAGGGAGACATTATGGGATAAGGAAGAAATGTGGTGGTAGGGAAATTCTCTGGGATCCACAAGAATGAACCCAGCTAAGACACCAAGCATTAGTGGAGAAGAAGCCTTAACTGACATTCTCCTGTAATCAGATTGATGACTGTCCTAATTGTTATTTTAAAACGTTCATTCAGCAACTGATGGAGGCAGATGTAGAGACCCACAGCAAATCACTGAGTCTAGCTCCAGAAGTCCCATTAAAGAAAGGGAGGAAGTATTGATTATATAAGCAAAGGAGTCAAGATCATGACGGGAGAAATACCACAATTATTGTTGACCTAAACTAGTGGGAGCTCCTTGACTCTGGACTGACAGTGGGGAACGTGCATAGGATTGAAGTAGGCCCTCCAAATGTAGGT
>JAQHUG010000131.1:4798351-4825727 GCA_028555095.1 Dicrostonyx torquatus
TCTCGGTCTAAGAAGATGTGCATCCATATAGAATAAGTTCCCAAATAGCCAATACATGCAGAAGAGCTAGGTCCCGGTGTCATTATCATTGGCTTCTCAGTCAGTCCCCACTGGCAGACACTGGTTTTTCTAGCCACCAATTGTTTGTGCTCTTTCTGCTTCAGGACCAGTGGTCTTAAGCCAGAGATATATTAAGATCATTACTGTTATAGTCTCAGAGGATGGAGAATATGAAGATATTTACCAAAATTCATGAGGATAGTTTTAGTACATAATAAGTTTTTAAAAGTCTGTCAAATATTCAGTTTAAATGATGTATGCATCATTCTAATATACCTTCTAATTAAGAAGATACATTTTATGGGGGGATTATTTGTCTGAAATTTATTTTCTGTTACTCCATTGTTTTCATTTACACATGATAACTATATTTTAAAGTTAAAATTATGATTGTTGAAAATATACTGACACAAATATATTCATGAATATTTATAATCTCTAAGAATTATTAGATTGGGATAAACAAAACAGACCTGGGGTTCTGTTACTTCAATGCATACAGCAAAATGAAAACCTACTATATTACTGACCTTGAAATAACAATTCACAACTTAATACAGTACAACAAAAATTCATGGTTAGCTAAAAGAGTTCTGAACAATAAGGGGTGTCTCCCAGTCTTTTATTTCCAGTTGTACTATGGCACTATAATAATAAAAATGCCATGAACTTGGCATAAAAAGAGATAAGTTGATCAAGGGAATTGAACTGAAGACCCAGACATAAATCCAGACATGTATGCACACCTGAACATTGAGAAGCTGGGAATACAGCAACTTCAAAAAAGAAAACATCTTCAAAAAATGGTGCTGGTATAACTAGATGTCTTCAAGTAGAAGAATGCAAGCAGATCCATATTTATCATTTGGAAAAAGCCTCTGGTCCAAGTGGATGATAGGACTCAATATAAAACCAGACACATGGAACTTTGTACAAGAGAAAATAGATAACAGCCTAGGCCACATTGGCAAAGGAGACAACAGAACATCAATAGTGTAAGCAGTAATGTCACTCATTAATAAATGTGGAGTCATGAAACTGAAAACCTTCTGTAACGGAAGGGACACCATAAATCAGAAAAAGTAACAGGGTACAGAATGGGATTTTGTCAAACTCCACACTTTGTAGAGACTAATATCCAAGATATAAAATGTTCAAAAAACAATATCAACTAAGAAAATAATTAAAATGGGGTACAGATATAAACAGAGAATTTTCAATGGAGAAATCTCAAATAGCTGAGAAACACTTAAAAATGTTCAGCATCTTTAGCCATCAGTGAACTTCAAATAAAACTATTTTGAGACTTCATCTGACACCTGTCAGAATTGCTAAGATCAATAACACAAGTTATATTTTTTGCTGGAGAAAGGTTGTAGAACAAGGGGAACACTCCTTCACTGTTGGTAGGAGTGCAACGTTCTATAGCTACTGTGGAAATCTACATGATAAAATGGTAGTTTCTCCAATAAATGAGACCGCTCTAACTTAAGACCTAGCTGCATCACTCTTTGGCATATATCCAATGGGCACTCCATCCTACCACAAGGATATTAGCACATAATCATTGCAGCTTTATTCATAATAGCCAAAACCTTAAAAACAACATAAATTCTGACCAAAAGCATAGATAAAAAATGTGGTGCATTTACACAATAAAAATATAACATCATGAAATTTACAGAAAAATCAATGGAACTAGAAAAAAGAATCACCATAAATTGTAGGAGGGTACTTCTGTATTTGGAGATGATATAGATATAATTAATTTGCATTGGGATGAATCTTGGTTTGTTGATACAAATTTAGGTCAATTTTGTTGTATTCATATGTATTTCTGCTCTGGATTAAGGTATTGTGATTGTGTAGTTCATTAAAAATGTAATGTATAATTAGGAAATATAGGTTGTTAATGGATAATCATCAATGATAGTCAAGCTTGTAGTCATGTTAGTTAGATTTTCTAGATATATAGAGATACATTTCAGTTAGATAGGCATTCTTCATATCTTTCAAAGATGACAGAATATGGCACTTAATGTTTTAATAACTTAGGGCTTTTCATCACAATGAGACACATCTGCTCCTGGCAGCACCGAGCTACTTCAAGAGGAAGATGGGCATTGAAAAGGCTCCTTAGCCATTTGGGCAAGAAACTGCTCTTGCCTGGACTGCTTAAATGGACACAAAAAACCTACAGAGAGAAGACTGCTGAACTTGTCTAAAGGTGAGATGATCCTTCGGGGTTCCTGATTCATGGAAGAGTATGCGAGACATTCTGCAGGACACAGAAGAAAGTGACTGAACTGTCTTTGAGTTTTCCTGCTTCATGGAAATGTCTACTGAATACTATGGGCCTGTAGGCTGAAGATGGATGCCCCTACTGTACAGAGGAACTTTGGGTGGCTGACCAGGCAGCGAGATATCTCTGTCATTTCTAGAGGTTTGGAAGTTGCTTATTTCTTGTTTCCTTAGGTAATATTATATCCTTCTAGAGTCTTTGATGAAGTCAAAGAATGGATAGTTGTAGTTATAGTTTTCCTTTGTTATGATAAAAGATAAAATAGATATAAATATTGTAACTATAATTCTTGCTTGATAACTATTTTGTTATATGTAACTTTACTATGTTAAAATGAAAGCCTTTTTTGTTTAAACAGAAAAAGGGGAAATGGTATAGGAGTGTACTTCTGTAATTGGGTTGCTTTCATTGGTTAATAAAGAAACTGCCTTGGCCTTTTGATAGGGCAAAATCTTAGATAGGTGGGAAAGACAGAATGGAATTCTGGGACAGAGAAGGCTGAGTCAGAGAGAGCCGCCATGAAATTGCCAGAGTCAAACATGCTGAATCTTTCCCGGTAAGACCACAACCTCGTGGTGACTTACGGACTATTAGAAATGGGCTGAATCAAGATGTAAGTGTTAGCCAACAAGAGGCTAGAACTAATGGGCCAGGCAGAGTTTAAATAAATACAGTTTCTGTGTAATTATTTCAGGAGGTAAGCTAGCCAGATGGGACCAAAAGCTGGGACTGGGCAGGATGGAACAAGGAACCCAGCCTGCTCCTCATTACTACAATAATTGAAGTAACTCAAATCCAGAAAGATAAACATAGTCTGTATTCACTTACATGTGGATATTAGCTGTTAAGTAAATGATAACCAGGTACAGTCCATAGACTCAGAGAGGTTATGTAAAGATAAATTTCTAGGGGATTTTTGGATCTCTATGGGAGGAAGATTAGAATAGATTTAGTAAGCAGATTTGTGGCAGGTGGGAAAGGGGGCAGGAGATCAGGTGGCAGAGGAGATGAAAGTGTGTAAAGAAAGATGGTTGAAATTGGGGGAGTTTGGGTTAGTGTAGAAACCTAGAGTAGTGGAATCTTCCTGGAATAGAAAAAAGTGATTCAAATGACGACTTTTAATACTGGGAGATATGACTTCTCAAAAATGCCATCTGTGGTCAACAGGTGGAGCTTCCAGTAGCTGAACTTTGTTGCATTCAAATGAGCTGTTGGTCAAGTAGGTCCCAGGGAAATTCCTAAACAACCCAGGTTGTTGCTAAAACAAAGGGTTGTTTTCTGCAAACTGGCATTTCGGCTTCCATTGCTGGGGACAACACTCACACAATCCATGGAACTCAGAGAACTGAAGCTGGTGCCTCCATGGATCCTTCACATCTGTTCTACAGCATAGGAGGATCCTCTGCAGGCTACTAGAAGAGAACATGGAAACCAACAAAGCCACAAAATCTTTGACTTAAAGTATGTCCTGCCTGTACAATATGCTGGGACAATAAATGTCACAGAACTTTCGGGAGTAGTCAACCAATGTGTGACTTAAGGCCCACTCCACAAGAAGGGACCTATGCCAGACACTGCTTGGGTAATCGATAATCAAGAATAGATAGCCCAGAGACCCAGGATAAAACCAAATACTACTAGTCTAAAAGATAAAATAAAATAAATGAAAGTATCAATAAAATGAATCCTAGTGATAATTCGGCTATACTCATAAACAAACATCCTATCCTGTTGTCATCAGAGAGTCTTCCTTGAGCAGATGCAAAGACCCACAGCCAGACATTATGTAGAGAGAGTCTAGATGGTAGGTCTCCATCAAATTCCATCCCTCTAAGCTCAGAAAATCCAGAAGCAGAGGCAGAAAGATTGTGCCATAGGGGATGGAGAACAACAGAAGAACAATGTCCTCTGAACTGACTAAACAAAGTGTATATGAGCTCTCAGAGATAGAGCACCAAGCACAGTGCCTGCCTTGACCTGCACCAGGTCTTCTGTGTATGCATTATATATTAACTTAGTAATCTTCATGGGACTCATGACTGTCAGAACAAGTTGGTCCCTTACTCTTGTGCCTGTTCTTCGAATTCTTTTTCTCCTATTGTGTTGCTGTGCCCAACTTTGATATGATATCTTTTATTTCATTTTATTATATTTCATTTTGTCATGATTTGATGTTATCTCTTAGTACTCTGTTCTTTTCTAAGGAGAGACAGTGAGTGGAATCAGAGGGGAAACAAAGTGAGGAGGAACTGGGAGGAGCAGGGGGATGGGGAATCATAATCAGGATATATTACATGAGGCAAGAATCTATTTTCAATAAAAAGAAATTTGTATAGCACAATGATTGGTGAACTACATATAAAATACCTATTTCTCTAAAATGTTCTGTATATTATTATATCCTCTATACTATAACCTTTAGCACCACTAAAACTCAAATTATAAATATGGTACTACATGTCTATTTGTCGTGAGTGGTCTCCAAAGTAGCAAATGGTGATTTTCTTAAATTTCAGCTTAGATTAGAACTTTTGTACAAACTCAGAAATCAAGCCATGGTGGGTACCCAATCAAGGCTATTGATGTGCTAGAGAGAAATCAATTGATTTTGTTTGGACAGATAAACTAAGTGCCTGGCCATTGCAGAGGAAGCAGAAGTTGGTGGCTTCTTTACTAAAAGCTTATTTTCTTCTGTCAGCTTGTTAAATAGACGAATGTTAAAGAAAAACAAGTAGCTATGCTAGCACCTCATCTGAAGCCTCGTAGTCCATTCATTCACAAATAGTGGAGATATTTTGGTATGCAATCATGTGGAGTAAACTTTCTCCCTCACATAGTACAAGTTTTAAATTGACCTATCTAAGTGAGGTCTGTAATGTTCTGTTTAATGCTTAATAGTGGACGGGGTGAGATAAGGGAGGAGCAATTCAGAAGATACAAAATGGAGCCTGGTACATGTTAGCCTCTCTGGTCCAGTATTAATGACAAAATCATCAAATTAATCTCCTCAGAAGATTGACACAGCATGCTAACTTTTAATTCAAGTATCAGAGGATCCAAAATAAATGCAGTACACTGTGAGAATACTCATTCACTTTGACATAAAGCAAAACTTTACATCTTAACATATTTAATTCTACTCTTGGTATCTCTCTAAATGAAAAATATTAAAACAGCATCCTGAAGACACAGAGTACCACTTTTCATTGAAAAACAAAGTGGTATTTTGCTGATTAAATACTTACTGTTTAAATGAAACAATCAAGTAAAGTGAGTGACATTGGAAGAGAAAATAAAAGAAAAATTGATAACATGGAATATATTTTTGCAATTAGGAGCAAGATGAATAAATGTTTCCAGGTTCTCAAACTATTCTTCCTGAAAATTATTAACATCATAAATACTAGAACTAATCATCAAAAAATCCCAAATAACAGAGATGGGGGCACCCTTATGTTCTGTTGATGGAATGTGAGGTAGTCCAGCTGCTGACACAAGCTCTTTTTTAAAATCATTAGTTTAAAAATAGACATCAATGATTGAGTACTAATTACCTGAGAATATACCTCATGGAATCTCAGGATACCATACATACAGACATATATACATCTATTAGTTGCTCTGTAATTCACAGTGCTAAATGCTCACCTGAATTGAAACTTGAATGTCAAAAGGTCAGCATTAAGAACTCTGGTGAATGAGCATATTACCAAACCAGAATCTCTGAATGTGGCTGCCAAAAGGGACAGTCTGAGAAACAAATGATAATGGCACAGGGACCGATCTCTTCTGCATGTATTGGCTTTTTTAGGAACCTAGTCTATATGGATGCACACCTTCTTAGACTGGGATGGAGGGGGGAGAGCCTTGGGCTTCCCACAGGGCAGGATACCCTACCCCCTCTTTAGGAAGCAGAGGGAGGGAGGAGGGGTAGTGGGAGAGTGGGAGGGCCAGGGACAAGGGGAGTAATTGTAAATTTCTCTTTTAACAATAAAAAAAAAGAACTCTGGTGAACATATACCCTTCACCCAGCAACTGATGTAAACAGAGGCAGAATGCCACAGTGGAGCATTGGGCTGAGCTTTCAAAGTCCAGTTGAATAGTGGGAAGAGTGAGAATATGCTTTACAGAAGATTTTTCAGTTTCAGGTGGTCCCATTTATTAATTGTTTCACTCAGTGTCTGTGCTGCTGGGGTTATATTTAGGAATTGGTCTCCTGTGCCAATGCATTGAAGTGTACTTTCCATTTTCTCTTCTATAAGGCTCAGTGTGGCTGACTTTATGTTTAGGTGTTTGATCCATTTGGACTTGAGTTTTGTGAATGGTGATAGATATAGATCTATTTTCATTCTACATGTTGATATCTCTAGAATCATATTTAAACATTTTAAAATATAGAAATTTATTTCTATGATTATTTATAGTACCTAATGATTTTATTTTTCATTAAAAGTAAAAAAAAACACTTCCATTTTTATTTAGGTGAATATATATAATTTCTGTCTTTCTTAGAAGGGCTCCTATTAATAAGCCAATAGAATGTTGCATTAAAAAGAAATGCTTTACTAACAGGTTGTAATTTCTTTTATTTTTGTTAGAGTTTTATGTGCATTTCAGTAGTTATGTATTGAATTAGAATAGGATTTCATGATCACTGAATATGTGACTTCTGCAAAATTGAGGAGTTTACTATTGATCACCCAAAATTAATTTATGATCATAAATTCTTGACTTTCTAAACCATGGAGTAAACATTACTTTATTTGTACTGTGATATTAATTGATCATCTTTTGTACTTTATTTATATAGTGCCTTCAAATTATCACCAGAAAATACCCCCAAACCTCCCATCTCAGTCCCTTTCTCTCCCCCAATCCTCCTCACTTATCTCCACTTCTTGATTCCATAGTAACCTCCTCCAACTACTTCCCCTCCTCTCACCACCCCACCTCAACTCCACTCTTTCTTTGTTAATACTCATTTGCTCCATGGGCTAATATTTTCCTGTTCTAAACACATCTGCTAGGCTTTCTATTTTTGCAGTCTTCTTGAACGAACAGTATTAATTGGAGTAATGGAAACATAATGCCACTATAAGATGGAAATTACTGAAGTAATGTTTTGGGAAGAAGAATTTACTCCATTTAAGAGTACTCGCTTCACATGAAGATACATTCGATGAAAATATGACCTGGTATTAAAAATGTAATTTAAATGTTAGAGGAAACACACCACTAATAGTAATTCTGTAAGAAATGTTAATAAAATGTTTCCAATGTATAATTATTTGGGATAGGAATATTTTTTCTTTCTCCTTTTCCTTCAATTTTTTTCTTTATATCTTTCTTTTTTCTCCTTCCCATCCTTCCTCGTTGAACTTATCTCCACACACTAAATTGCTAGGAAGCTTGCCTGCTGGGACTAAGAGTCTACAAAGTAATCACTTTTATCCATCTGTTGACCAGGTAACACATATGAGAGAATATGAATGATCCTCTCTAGGACTGACTTTGAAAACCAAAGCTTATTATGTATTGGGAAATGTCACACAGCACTTCAAGTTATCAGGGTTCATCAGCTCTCACTCACGGTTTTATTAAAAAGTAGGATGACACATGATATATTTTGCTATCACACTTAAACATCTTGGCTGTTTTCCATTATCAGATTCCTATAAAATATAGGAAACTAAATGATAGATAGCTATGATGCTTAGTTTTTTTTTTAACAAGAAAAATTCAATTACTGGTAAAATAAATTTGAAGAAGTTATTTTTGACAAATCTACAAATTAAATATAGATAATAAGTAATATATATGGGAATTATCATTCTGTGAACTGACTATGATATATTTCAAGGAAAGGAAATTATCTTAATGTGAGTAAATAAATACCCACCTGATCATATCTGTGTTTGGTTAGGCAAAGGGAAAGAAGCAAAAACCAGCAGCAAATAGCTTCTAAATTTTCATTAGGAACAGACTTGCAAGAAGTATTAGGGCTAAGTAATATTTGGTTAGCTTTATTTTACTAATTATTTATAAGTATTAATGAAAATTAATCCTACAGCCTCTATGACAGAACCCACTGATGGAAGAGCTGGTGAAAGAAGAGATTGATATCTATTAGCCTTTGCTAGTTGTAAAGATCTTGGCTATGTTGTCCAAATGATGTTAAATTCTATTGTTTCTGAGAATTAATGGGCTATTCAGACTTCTTTTTATTGTGAAGCAATAATTTTTTTCTTTTTATTTTGGTGAAATTAATAAAAATTAAGTTCAAAAAGATGTTTTAAGTCACAGGAGTTATACAGACATTGACTTTTAACTCTCTTGGGCTCAAATGCTTAATGGTGTAGGTGTCCCAATTTTGTACTCAAAGCTGAGCTCTGTAATAATACAGGTATGAGTCTGTAAAAATTTGTGTCTCAATAAAATAGCCAGATCCATTTGAGTAAATGGATATTTTCATATTCTGATTGTATTTGTACATGGTTATCTGGATAGCTGTAACTGATTAAAGAAATATATCAAAGACTAAATTTACATTCCCAGCACTGAAAACAAAAGATACTTCTTGAACTCCAGAATAACCTCAGTCCTGAAGAATAGACTTTCTTTGGAATAAGTTTCTTAAGAGATGGACTTGTCTGGTTTACCTTCCCTTTTAATTTTTAATCAGTACATGACACATAGAACACAGACAACAGTTGTGTTTCAGAAGTGCACAACTACACGATGAACTGACAACATGTTGATTAATGGACTATACATGCCAGGCATCAGAGGAAGAACAAAGTATCTTCTTGGTCCAGTTGGTTTTGGTTGTTGTTTTTCTTTTAAGTTTTTATTTTCTTAGACTCTTCTTGTACTTGCTTTGTTCTGCTCATAACTCACAGGCTTATTATTTCTACTTTCTTTTTCCAAATGATAAAACCAAAGCTAAAATATGATGTGCCTTCAGAGGTACAGGCTATAAACAATAAAACTCAGATTTCATTCCGATATTTGGCTCTCAGAACATACTTTTCAGTTCTTTGAAGTTTGTACCAATAAAATAAAGGAATGCTTACATTACTATATATTCAGTATATACTCACTTGTATGTATGCACCATAAATTTTCCTTTTATGATGAGAAATAAATCTATACACAATTTTATACATGTTTTAAGCATTAAGAACCCCATAGTAGAGGCTATTAGAGCTAATTACATCTTTGTAAACTCATATGTAAGGGTATATACATAGAATTTAATCTTTGCCTTTTCTGTAATAATATTTAGTATTTTATAAGAAAATCCCAAATAATTGTCAATTAACATATGTTAAAAATCAATAGCTCAGTTTTTCTATTTTCTATCAAAAATAAAGAGTAACATTTAATCAATTGCTTAGTTAATTGTTTATTCTTTTATCTTTTTTGAAACAAAGAGAAAAGCTGTTTAAATATCCAAGAAGCTCAACATTCCTTAATAAAAATTGTAAATCTGAGTTACTATCATGCATTTTTGCTTTTCTTTTTTACTTTTATTTAAAATAGATTATTTACTCACATAATATACCTTGTTTACAGTTTCACTCCCCTATACTCTTTCCAGTTCCTTCCCATCTCCCCTCCCATCTAGATCCACTGGTTCTGTCTTTCATTAGAAAATACTAGGCTCTTAGGAGGTAACATTAAAACATAACAAAATAAAATATAATAAAATCTATTGCATTGCTGGTGGACTTTACATGAACAAAATCTCCATCTTTAGGGATTTATTAGATAAACAGGTACCACATGGAAATCCACCAATGCTTTGAACCATCACCATCACAAACTCTTCAAAGCATCTGACTGTACATGGTCCTGTATCAATTCTGAAATTATTACTCATAAAGAAATTTATTAGGATGATTTGTTGCAACTTTATGAGCATTATGGATAAATTCACTATAATGCTCATTTTCTTCATTCTTCTACATTTAGAAAGATAATTTGCACAGAATATTATCTAGTTATGCCTCTTCCCAGTATCTCCCTTTCACTATTAACATACAAAGTACTAATCCTAGAAAGAGTTTTTGTAAAGCTAGAGACAAAATGAAGTTGTTTCCTGGGAGAAAGTATCAAGGGCACAATGTTTTGTTTAATACTTCTATCTCTTATAAAGTGTTTTTGGCCGAAGGAATGAATTTTTGCCTAAGGAGAAACAATATCCCACAGATAGTCTCTAGCTTTGTTTTGGTTACTAAGAAAATGCCCCCATAAAACTAACTCTACAGGCCTCTCAAATTAGAGATGCCATCAGCCATTACATTAATGCCAGACACTTTAACTTAATAAAATGCATTTCATGCTGTGATCACAAAATGTACTTGAGAGAAGCAATATGGTATTAACACAAACGTTACAACTAGCAGAAATGTCTTTTCATTCATTTAAAAAAATTCTCTGGGTGAACAATCATATACCAGTACTATATTAAATTTATCTATTCATTAGAACTTATAACTATACATCCTCTTTCTCTGACTTCATACGATAGGTTTTTATATATTGAATAAATGTGCCACATGCCTGTTGAGTATCCTGTTTTAGCTGAAGACAATCATGGCTGCATTACTGAACAGATGTGCATATAAGAGAGTGGAGGGGGTTGAAAGGAGAGTGATTATCTTTAACTGATAAAATTATAGAAATTCCTTCCCAGGGATTAGGAAAGATGACAGAGCGAAATCTGCCATAATTAAAAAGAGAAAATTAGAACCCATCATGAGGTATCATAAGTAATGAACTTCTAGATCTTAGGAAGTGATGATCCCAGCAAAGTGATAACATTGTGCTCTTTACCTTAAGAACATCTCATGAGACCTTGGTATTCCCAAAGAACATTAAAGCCATTCGGGTAAGGTTAGGAAGAATCTGCAATTTGTTCCTGAATGACTTATTGGGCACTGGTGAAGAACTGAAGTCATACTGCCTTCTGCTTGAAGGAATCTCAGGAGCTCAGAACTTCTCCACAGCTGCAGCTGTGAAAAGTGAAAGCAGATGCTTGAAATGATAATGAGGATCGAGGACTTTGTAGCCTGACTTTGGAAGGGTGAGTCAAGCTTTATGGCATGATATTTCTATTTGTTATCCTTCCAGTCCATAAAGAGTCCATTTACCTGCTGTAAATCTATATAAGAAGTTATCCAACGGATTTTATATGGGAAAACTAAAAACTAAATATCAGACTTGGTAGGATTAAAAATACTGACATTGACTGGAATATATAACTATACTGACTATTCAGAATATGTCAGGAATATATACTGGAGGTTGACACTGAAGAAAATGTGAATTATCACCTTATTTCTATACTCTTCAACCTGACTGTTGATACTACTATTCTGATCTCTTATTATTCTGCTGTTTGGAAAAGACAATGTGGCCCAACATTTCATTAAGATGTTACCATATTCTTGATACTCCTTGTATTCACATCTCTGGGATTTTAACACAAGGCGTGATAGTTGATAAGTGTAAGTATATCCTTTGGAAAAACACTGTCAAAAAAATGACAAGGTTTCCAACATATAACACTTTGCTGACTCCGCAGGATCACCTATGATATAGTGCTGCACCATTCTCTATGAGTGTGTTTCCAGGATTCATTCATTAGTATGATTTTCCTGATGGCTCGTTTAAAGCCTGCAGCCAATTTTAGTGGAGGTATTTGGAAGAAGTGAAAATATGGCATTGTCAAAGACCTTCTATGTCATGACAAATGGCATATCTTAATGCTCCTTTTTTATGAGCATTGCAAGTTTCCTATTGGTTTGATATGGTGATCATTTATATTCCCTTAAAGAGGCTATTCCTAAACAAATCTTAGAAGTAACTGGCACTTCTTGTGGGCATATTCTATTTAAATGAAGCCAGAATTAAAGTAACATTTTGGCAAATTATGATGCTTTTAATAATACCTTGGTTATAACTCCTTTCACAAAAAACTTACTTAACCCTAGGTTTCCATTCCCTCATAAATGGTTTTACTTTAAATACATGTATATATATATTTACATATATATGTATATATATGTATATATACATATTGTGACACATCAAAGAAGGCTGAGATGATATATAACTTCAGGTATTGGTTTGTTAAGATGATTTCATATTAATTGCAAGTCCTGAAAAAATGATTCAAATTAAAGCAGTGAATTTTTAAGGATGGCATTTCATAAAATTTGAATCAACACATGAGGAACTCTCTTGATAAAAGAGCTCATTTGTTTTAAAAATGTTTTCATATCTGTTACTATCTGCCACAGCTTTTTATATGTACCTGCTGCATATATGTATAATATTATTCATGGCTTTTTCTCTTCCCAAAGTCAACGTTTTCATGTGCCAGTGAACCCTAATAAATATTAGCTCATAACACATTGTGTTGTTTTTTTTTTAGGTAGTCTTCAAATATGGTTCTTATGCATATGAAAATGTAACTCAGAATTAAAATTCTTTGTGGTGGAGGATGGAGAAATGAGTCAGCTTTTTAGAGGGCTTGCTGTTCTTCAGAAAACCTGAGTTGATTGAAAACCCATATGATGTCCCACCTGTGCCTATAAGTCCAGTTCCAGAGGATCCACGGCCTCTTCTAGACTCTGTGCACACCTGTGTGTGCACACTCATGGCAGACATATTTACATTCATGTAAATTGAAATAAAACTTTAAAATTCTTTTGGCAGACTCAAGCAATAGTATTCTATAAACAACTATTTCTTACAAGAAAACATTAATCAAGTATATGCTCTAGGTTTCTGACTACAAATGTGTATCTTTATTATTTTTATATGTTGAGAAAATAATATATTCAAAAATTATTGTATGTACAGTATATAGTATAAAAGCAAATATCCAGAGTTTCTAGAAGCTCTGATTCAGTCAAATATGTAAGGATTTGATAGGAAAACACAAATATACTTCCAAAATAATTATATAACTATAATAACATATACGATCAAATAATTTTATTTAAGGTTTCTGCTTGCAAATATATACATCTATATTATTTTATTTTATAAACATTTGTAGCAAAAAAAGAAATTTGGTTTAATTTCTATAATCTTAAAATAATAATAGGCTGTGAATTTGTAAGTCAAGTATGTGGGGATAAATGTGTGTGTGTGTATGTGTGTGTGTGTGTGTGTGTGTGTATGTGTGTGTGTATGTTTACTGGTAATGAATTTTGCAGGCAGCTATCCACAGTGGTATTCTTGTAATTTTACATAGATTATCATTTGTCATCTTCAATGATACCATCATTTCAGAGAATAGCAATCTGTAGGACTGTTTTTGATCTATCAAGCTGTCTTTGAGAAAAGTATCATAATTGACAAGAACCACAGAGAAATAAGTAGAATATCTTAAAATTTTAGAATATCTCAAAAAACTCTAAAAACCTTATTTATATTTAATGAATTTTACATGTCTTATAACATGATCTCTTTAAATAGAACCTAAATAGTTTTGTGGTTCCCATTTTTCTCAAAAGCTCACTTGTTCCTTGCAGCTCTTGTTAAACCACAGACATGCATCCCTTTCCTTCCTTGGCACTTGCATAACTATGAGCATACTGTTTTCTGTCTGACACCTTTGGGGAGTGTCTTCCACTTGTCATGTGAAACATGCATGAAAAATATGAGTATTTTCTCAGCATTCCAAAAGAAATTTAAAATCTTAATTTCCTAAAACAAATGATGGAATAGTTCTTTACTAAAAAATTACCCCATAATAGCTTCATATGTCTGATTTCCTTCCAGTCAAAATATGTGCTATCTTAAAGTCATGTCAGATTGAAGAACTGGAGACTTCTGTAACAACACCCTTATTTCCTTACATAATCATTTCATTTAGCTCTTTACACCACAAGAATTGCATTCTTTAAATTGAGAAGTCTATTGCTGAGTAGATTAATAGATGAAGTAATAAATTTGTTAATTCATCCTGAGGAAATGTAAATTCTCTTTAGTTATAACACATTTACCACATGCAAGGCATTCATTCTACAAGACGAAGAATAATATTTAACAGCTGCTTTAAAAGGGAATTAAGTCAGGGAGGTTTTGCTATAAAGAATATTGAGCAAGTGCTTGATGTTCTGATACTTCCAAAAAATACTATTGCATAGTCTGAACAAATGAATAGAAAATTATTTAAGAAGTCTACATATAAAATGAGATGGATAACAAGGTCAGGTGATGGAAAATACTGAATTGTAGAGTTTACCACTTAAAAATGTGTGTGTGGTTTAAAAAATACCTGAAACTCTGAGAAAATATTGATGTAGAGATACATTTATAAGCACTCATATTCTGGTTTGAGGAGTAAAAAAAACCCTTCTTTTACTATATTATCTTAAAATTTTTCACATAAAATAATAATTGTAAAACTCAGAAAAACAAAGTTTCATATATAAAGTCATTAATAAGAGGAAAACCCATCAGATTAGTGTCATATTTTCAACATAATTTTCCAAAACCAGCATTCTCATCTCAAAAATTAAAGCAGTAACTGTCCACTCAGATTATTATATTCATTAAAAATTTACTTCATAATGAAGGTCTTAGCCTGTCTTGGCAGGATTCAACAGTCCTGTTTTATCCATTTATGGATAATATGTATCTTTGTCAGTGGTTGAGATATGGGCATTTCTTTGCCCAAAGGCCAGTTCTGCCAAGAAGAAAACAAGCTCCCAGTGGAGTGTCTTTGGTGCTCAACATTCTCTCGGGAATAGATCAGTGTTGTCAGGAGTGATTGTGTCTCACTACTACAGACATATATAAAGTTTTGTATTTGGTATCTGTTCCTATTGTATATAGTTGTATTGGGCTTCAATCGGTCTTGTTCAGACAAAAGGGCGACATGATGGGAAAGCTCTGTTAACCAATCACACCCAGTTAAGGCATGGCTACCTGGAACAGAGGAAGAAAAGTGGAGAGGGACCAGGTTTGTAGTCTCTCTGCATGATTCCTGCCAGACACAGAGGAAGTCGGACTTCACATTCTTGTGCCGTGAGTTTCCCCATATAACCATTAAAAATATAATTGTTATCCTTAAGCTGGCCTGGTTATTTCCCATATCGAGCTCATTCACAACATGAAGGCACATAAAAATCTTCCCATTTTAAACAAACTAATGAAATCCATGCATAACAAAGCCTTAATAAGAAAGACATTTGAAGAAATTCTGCACACTGAAAAGACACATAAAAACATCCAGAAAGTGGGCTGAAGAGATGACATTTCATCTGTTAAGAGCGCTGACTTATTTTGCTGAAGATTCAGGTTGAATTCCTAGCACCCACATAGTGCCTCACAGTCATCTCTATCCATTGATAGATCGGATAGATCGTATCATTTTTTCTAATATTCTTAGACACCTATATGTACACAGGTTATAGATGTAAAGATAAGAGTACAGTCACATGATAAAAATAAATAAGTCTAATTAAAAAACTTGTTTGTTTTCTAATAAGAGATACAATGTTGACCTAAATTAGAAGAGGTCGGTAAATTCTGGGAGAAGTAGAAGGAGGAGAAACTCTAATCAGGATAAATTATGTGAAGAAGGAAATCTCCTTTCTACTTACAATAACAAAAAAATCAGACTTTAGCTGCCAAAAATTTACTAAGAAATATTTGAAATTTGATTATGTTTTTTAGGAATAGTAAATGCAAGAAATGTATTTCAAAATTATGTTACTTCACTAAATCTATTCTATGTGTATATGTGGAATGCACACACTCACACACACACACACACACACAAACGCACACATATATCACAGTCCATTATCTCTATGCTTCGGGAAGAGTCCAGGGAAAACTGCTGAACAATCATAAATGCTGTATTCTCCTGCCAACTAGTCCACTTTGCATGATACTGGGACTGAGTACTCAGGAGAAAATAAGCCTAAGGTCTGAAACATAAATTTCTCAGCCATAAAATAGTTGATGGAAAGCAAATATAGAAACAACATGCCTCCACATTTAAAGTGATATCCCATTCAATGCAAATGAGAGGGATACAAAATTTACCAGCAAAAACAGTATTCTAATGAAAGTTTGATGTAAAATATAAAAATACCATGACAAATAAATAAAAACAACTCCTCTCATGAGTCTTTTTCTAACTTTTATCTTTTTGTCAGATTCATTTATAAGTCTGAAGACTATTTTGCTACTAGTGTAGCTACCAAAGGAAGCATATTATTTTATTCAAAGATCTAAATAGATCCATTTGGTAGCCCTGAGAATGGAGACCCAGACTTTGCATTAGCCTTAGAATTCTGAAAGGTTTGTTGTGTTTAATATGTCGTATTTTAGACATAGAGAATCCCACCAATGTGAGACTGTTTCCCTGAGGGCAACCAAGAAAATGAAAGTGAATTCCTGCTCTGCTCTGTTTTAGTTCGCTTTCTTTTGTTTGTTTTTGCTTTAATTATTGAAATTGTCCTGTATGACCAATTTACTATTTAACTGTAAAAATAAAAAAAAGATGTCCTTGTTGTAGTTAAAAAATTATCAATTACACCCATTGGCACAAATATTATTAAGATGATAAGTTTCTTCTGTTAAGACTGAGATTATTATCAGTCCAAAAACCTTTGGCAAGAGAGGTCATAGAACCAAAGGAAAACCAACAACTATTAAGCTAATAAGTGGACATAGAATTAAATTGCCTTCTAGTCACATCATTCATTATACCCTTAGAGCAATGCGTGTCTTGTCCTCACTGAAAAGCTTCTATTTGCTCTAGATAATGATTAACACAGAAACTCAGGACTGACCAAGGCACAGGGAATGAGACTGTAGAATGCTTAGCCCTAAAGAGAACTTATATCACTCCACCATTCAAGAGTCAGGAATTTAAAATCTAAATTTAAAAGAGTAAAATGCAAGAACCCGAGGTTGTGGATGAGTAAAACAAACTGACATTTGGTAATAGCAGAACATACAACTTTTCAGTACTTGTTATAAAGTCATCCACCAAACCAGTACAAGTCCAAGACAGACCATATCTCAACTTGTATAGGACCGTTGAGCAAGCAATCATAGCCTTTTCTGAGAAAAAGTTGGCAAATCTTAGCAACTGGGCGAGGGAGACACTGCTTTCTCTAAGAGTGTATGCCCTGGAAAGTCCACCTTGATCCGTTGGAAGACCATTAATCCAGGATTATTTGGGCAGCACAAACTGACCTTGAGAGGTTTGCTTTAAAATGACACAATTTTGGTAGAAAATTAAGGGGCTATGTATCTGGGAAGAGTTGTAGAGGAAACATATTGTAATAAGATTTTGATTAAAAACATGTTGTATAAAACTCTTTAAGAATTAAGTTTTTTTTTTAAAAAATGTGCTGAGATGATTATTCTTGATTGGAAACTTCATTGGCTTAGAATCAATAGGACTTTGGGCTGCTTTGTAAGGGTTTTTCCAGTAAACAGAATTCAGGGAGAAGAGGCTTCCATCAGACGAGGTTACACCTTCTGGTAGCAGTCAGATATGTAGACGTCCAAGCAAAGATCAATACCTCTTGCTTGTCTGGTCTCAGTTCTAAGTAAGTGTATCTGTTACATTGTTAGTGTTGCTGCTGCTTCTGCCTTCTTCGCTGGCATCTGCACCCAGATGGAGTAAAGACTTGGAGCGCTCTTTGAGTCCTCCTGGCTCTCTAGGCCGCAGGAGTGCTCTTTGAGTCCTCCTGGCTCTCTAGGCCGCAGGAGTGCTCTTTGAGTCCTCCTGGCTCTCTAGGCCGCAGGAGCGCTCTTTGAGTCCTCCAGGCTCTCTAGGCCACGGGAGCACTCTGTGAGTCATCCTGGCTCTCTAGGCTGCTTTGGAACAGCTCAAACATCTGGGCTTTGTGTACTGAGCAGCAACCTAATGTATGGATGGCCACTAATGGGTACCCAGCCCTTAACATGTATTTCAATATATCAAATCCTCTATAAATTTATATATATATATATATTTTACACACAGGTTATTTTTATTATATATTAATTATTTTGTAATTCACCATTGGTAAGCATTTACTGAATGAGTTTTCCCAGAACTCATTTTGTGTTTCAGTTCTTAGTATCTGAACTTAATGATTTTCCTGTATTTTTTTAAATTTATTTTTTGGCTTTTTTCCCCTGTTTTATTGATTTTTATTGAGCTCTATATTTTTCTCTGCTCCCATCCCTGCCTTTCTCCTCCCCCTTCAACATTCCCCCAATGTCTCCATACTCCCAATTTACTCAGATTTTGTCTCTTCCTTCTTTCTACTTCCCATGTAGATTGGATCTATGTAGGTCTCTCTTAGTGTCCTCGCTGTTGTCTAAGTTCTCTGGGATTGTGGTTTGTAGGCTAGTTTTGTTTGCCTAATTTTTAAAACCCACCTATGAATGAGTACATATTTAATTTATTTTTGAAAACAATTTTTTCTCATTTTACATACTAATACCAGTTCCCTCTCCCTCCCTTTCTACCTCCTTTCACCTTCCCCCACCCCACCCACCATCCCCTCTTCAGAAAGGGTAAGGCTTCTCATGGGGAGTCAACAAAGTCTGACACATCACTTTGAGGCAGTACGAAGGCCCTCTCCCCTATATCTAGGCTGAGCAAGTTATTTTCCCAAAGAGAATGGGCTCAAAAAAAGGCAGTTCATGCAGTTGGGATAAATCCTGGTCCCATTGCCAGTGGCCACACAGACCAATCCAGCCACACATCTGTCCCCAACATTCAGAGGGCATAGCTTGGGCCTATTCAGGTTCCCCTGCTGTCAGTCCAGAATCAGTGAACTCACTTTATCTAAGGTCAGTTGTTTCTGTGGGTATCCCCATTACAGCCTTGACCCTTTGGCTCATGTTATCACTCCTCCCTCTCTTTCACAGGACTCTGGAAGCTCTGTCCAGTGCTGGCTGTGCATCTCTGCATCTGCTTCCATCACTTGATGGATGAAAGTTCTATGATGACAATTAAGGTAGCCATCAATCTGATTATAGGGGAAGGCCAGTTCAGGTGGCTTCTGCACTATGACAAGGTTTTAGCTGGAGTCACCCTCGTGGATTCTAGGTAACTACACGTCTGATTTATAGCAATATATATTGGATTTGGTTTCTATGAAAACCTATGTTTTTGTTCACCCACGTGAGCTATAGATTTTATTCATGCTTTTGTGCCTGTCATTAACTTTTAGATGTTTTCCTATTTTAAAAACTATAAATGCTTTTGTTTTTCAAAGTAGGCATTGACTTTTCATAAACTTGAAGGTCTTCTTTTCTCAATTATGGTTGAAATAACTTAGCTCCATTATCATCTGTGCCGTTTATAAACCAAGAGGTCATTTCCAGCTAGTTAGTTACTAAAGTGGACTGCTACTCACCCACTCAAGTCAGCAGGCCTACGCAATGGAAAAGCTACTTTTAAAAAGGTTTCGTAAAAATAAGAAAATGATAAAACATCTGATAGTACGTCAAGGTATTCAATAAGTTGAACAATTTGGTCATAATTTTCAATAAATTTCAGGAACTCCTCATTTAAGTATTATTTTACCTCACCTTAGCCAAAAAAATATGTAATCCATCACCTAGATTCTTGATGAGCTGAAACTTTAATGACCTTAAGTTTCACTTTAACTATAAATTCCTAGGTGCATGCTTTCAAAGCTGGCATCTTATTCATCCATGTGAATTAATTGATATATTTATTAATGCACAATATTCAAGAACGTTCCATAATTACAAAATCATGTGAGCAATCTTTATTTTTGGTATCTCCACTGCATTAAATTAAATTAGAAAGCATTTCAGGGCAATCGATGTTATGTAATAAAGCCTCTAATTTCTTTGTCCATTTGTCTGTTTGGTTTTCTTTGCTACTCTTATACTTGCACCCAAACAAAGACACATGTTTGTACTCCTGCACTAAAGCATGCATTATATGAAAATAAGAATTCTACACACATATCAGCAATACACAAAATGGCAGTTGTAGAATAAATTTTCAGTGATCACTTACTGACAAAATCAATGGCAGTAGAATTCTGAACATTACAACTACATCATGAGTCTGTGAACTCCTTGGCTTTGCCTTTCCCTTTGATTGTATAATATACTCAGCAACCCTCTTCTGGTCAGCATCATTTTCAGTTTTCTTCTTCTAAACACTACAGCCATTCACATCTACCTTCAGGTGGAACCTTGTTCTCCTCTCAATTTTTCCAGCAAGCAGGTCCTAGGGATTGTAAGTAGATGAATTTAATACCAATAAATCTTCACCTTTAACAGTTGTCCACATTGCAAAACCATTCCTACCATACTATTGAAAAAGCTTTGCCAGGAAGCTTTTTCCATGAAACAAATTCAACTAATGTAGCCCTGGTTTTAAAGGTTCTGTCATCTAGTCCTGAGTGGGCTGAACTGTACAAGCTAAGGTCTTTGACAAAATACATGTAACTTCTTTCCCTTCCTTACCTATAAAATAGTCTTGCCCATTAGAAATAATCACACCTACATTTAGGAAAGAGTTTCAAAATGTTAAATAAAATCTTTTATAATATTTATCCTTAAAAGCAGAATTTCAAAATTATTTCATTTTTAGAATTTAGAGGGAAGAAGAGATTAATCAACAAACTTATATTTTCAAGTACTATGACTGACTTGTTTTACAGAAACAGTTCTTCAAAATTGTACTATCAAAGTAATCACTTATATTTCTATTGTCAAACTCTTTATGCAAGAGTAGTAAAATTTGCATTAATCTTTTTTAGAATAAAGTGAGAACCATATTTTTAAAGCTAAACAAGATTCTTCATTCCAAAGGAAAGAAATGACATGCAATTTGTATATCAAATTGGTGTAACATTTTAAAAATTATCTTCTATTTTTAATTTGCTGAATTTCAGCACTAGAAGATAGAGGATTTTTATCCTTTTATTCTTAGGAATTGCAAAAGAAAAGAAAAAAATAAGAAGCCTCTTTGGTACCAAAGCAAAAATAAAAAGTTTTGCTTTGCATTTTACTATTAATCAGTGCAGTAGATAAAAAACAATAGTTATTTCTACTTCTCCTCTGTGGTTTAGTGCAATCTTGGGAATCCAAGTATATGAAATTTATTGGTGACAAATGTTGCAGTGGTCAATGCTGACTCAAAAAATTTTTTTTTCCTTTAGCCCTGAAACTTTGCTTCCTTGTGTCTTGTGAATGGTGGTGGGATTACATGTTTATTGAAAGCCCATGACATAAATATGAAAGTAAAGTCACCATCTTGCCACTGAGATGATGACATTGAGGTCAGAAGAGATGCTGGATGAGCGCAGAGTAGGATGACATGCAGTGTAAACTTCTCCAAGAGATTATTCAACAGGTATATGAAGGATCATTTAATTCCCGCAATAAAAATGTACCTGAAACGTAGGAAGACCTCTAAGCAAACAAAGTGTCTAGTGCTGTTCAAGCCTTCATGCCCATAAGACCAATGGCTCACTTCAACCTCTACCTCTGAAAATTCTTGATAACTCAAATCCTGGGGGGGGCATCATTTTGATTCTAAGCTTTATCATCTTCTAGGGTGTTACTATCAACTTCTGGTTTTTATTCTCATAAAAGTCATCATTTGTTTGCAAAAGGGCTGTTTTTCCTCACCACTATCCTTCCTTCAATTAGAGATAACAACATTTTTAATTTCTTAAACTTTTTCTTCAATTATGACATCATCAACATTTTTATTATGATGATGCAGAATCCTTGTCATTATTTTCCCCCTTTTTAAATTTGTTTGAGCTTGTGATAATATTGCTAAATTTTAGATATTTAGTTCTTCCCATATACAGTTTTCTTAAGCTTTTGTGGATTTTCTTAGAATCATGGTGGATGTTATACATTTGACACAAGTTATACTAAAATGTAATAATAATTCAAAGAAAGTCTATCTTTCCCATTAGTGCCTGGTAAATGAGAGAAAGAGAATACCCTTTAGCTTCCTAAAATGTCTAAAGGTTTGTTGAAAAGATCTCTGACATGCATTCTACCACTTCCAAAACAGCATTCTTACTGAATTTTCTCTTTGGGATCATTTACAAAAGATTTTCCTACTTTCATTCCTACAGTACATTCATCTTTATGCCAAGGGTTCTAACAATGCTGTAGACTGAATATTTGCTTGAAATTTATTTCTTAATATTTGCTCCTTTTTCCACTTGTAAAGAATTAACAATTCAGGACTAGTCATTCTATTGTCACTTTTATTTGGACTCTTTTTATTACATTTTTTTACATTTCCATTTTGCTTTTGGCAACTCAAAGTTATCATATGATACTTCTAAAACTTTAATTTTTTTCTTATCTATATTATTCTATTAGTTAGATGTATTGTTAGATCCTAGTTAGCAGCAGAAACTGCATTTTGCCTCAGTCTGTCATTATACCCTGAGGCTTCAGCCTCCAGAAGCTGCCTCACACAGGCGTGAACCACATGGTCCACCCCCTTCGACTGGTTGTGCTAAAGCCAGTGTGAATCACCAAATCATAGACCTCCCTGACAGGTTGGATCTCTATCACCATGAGAAGTCCCCAAATAGATGATTGCATAGTACTTGGGGACTGTCCCATTCTGATTTTCTGCTGCCCTGCCTCGGGTTTGGAGCCTGAACCCTGCCACTTTCTTTATATCAGTTTTTCTAAATCAATTTTTGCTTGTTTAAACCCTATCTTTAAGATGGATTATTTCAAGATTCTCAGACCCTAACAGCATTTCCTAATTTCTACATGAGGTCCCTAAACTTCCTACTGCTAAAAGAAAAACCTACCTTACTTTTCAGCATTTAACCACCATTTCCTTTTTTGTTATTATTCTTTCATAAATATATCACAACCACAGTTTCCCTTCTTCCCGCTCCTCTCAGTCTCTTCCTTCTTCCCCAGATCCACTCCTTCTACTTTTTCTTTTAAAAAAAAGTTCAGTCCTCCCAGGCATGTACACTGAATATGCCCCCAACAAATTACAATAAGACAAGGCTTAAACCCTCATATCAAGAATGAATTAGTCAGTCAAAAAAGACAAAAAGGGTACCAAGTGGAGGCAAAAGAGTCGTAAACATCCATTTCCCCAACTCCTACTCTCAGGAGTCCCACAAGATCACCGGGCTATACAACCATAACATACATACCGAGGACCCAGCCCAGATCCATTCATACTCATTACCACTTCAGTCTCTGTGAGCCCCTAGGAATCATGATTAGTTGATTCTGTGGGTTGTATTTTCATGGTGTCATCAACCCCTCTGGTCTCTATAATATTTATTTCTCTTCTTCTGCAAGTTTGCCACCTGCTCTGCCTAGTGTTTAGTTTTGAGTCTCTGCATCTGTTCCCATCAGTTGCTAGATGATGTCCATCTGATGACACTTGGGCTAGGCACTGATCTGATAGTATGAGTGTAGCAGAATATTATTAGGAATACTATTATTGACTTTTTGCCAGTTTGTTTGAATCTATCCTGGGTTTCTGGCTGTCCTGCCTCTAGTTTCTGGAAGTGTCAGGCATGGACTCCCTCTTGTGTCATGGGCCTCAGGTTCATCACCTCCATTAACCTTGTACATCTTGCAGGTGCGACAGATTATGGTTCAAAGGTTTTGTGGGTTGGCAGATGTCTTAGTACCATTGCTAGGGGACTTGCCTAGTTATAGAAGATGGCAGTTCTAGGTCCATAACTCTCACTACAGGAGTCTTCACTAGGGCCACTCTCATAGATGTCAGGGAGTTTCTACTGCATTCTATTTCAACATTACTTCCTAAATGCTCTTTTCACTTCATTCAGTCTTCTCTCCTGGAACTCCCTCCTTTCATTAATTTCAACTCTTCCTTTCATTAATTTCAAACCTCTGTCTGATCCCTCTTGTTTCTATTCTCACCCACCCATAGTCCCCAGTTCACAGAAAAAAATCTGTTGTATTACAGCTTCCCATGGAGATCCAAGGATCCCTTCTTGAGGCTCCTTGCGACTCAGCCTCTTTGGGTCTGTAGATTGTAGCATGATTATCCTTTGCTTCACAGCTAATATCTACTTATCAGTGAGTAAATGCTGTGTCTTTTGTGATATTTTGAAAGAAGATGTCCCCATAAGAGAGATGTGAAGTCATTGGAATAGGTATGGGCTCGTTATAGGAAGTGTGTCACTGTGGAAGCAGGTTTTGAGGTCTCATATATGATCAGGTTATGCCCATTGAGACTGTCATTTCCTGTAAGTCAAAAAATAGAACTCTCAGCTACTTCCTCAATATCATTTCTACAACCAGGTCACACCATGATGATAATAGACTAAACTTCTGAAAATATAATTCACCACAACGATGATGTTTTTCTTTATAAGAGTGTTCTTTATCATGGTGCTACTTCACAAAAGAACTGTGACACATTTGTCTTTCTGCTTCTGGGTTCCTTCACTCAGGATGATCTTTCCTAGTTCTATCACTTGCCTATATTTCAGGATGCCAATGCTTTTAAGAACAGAGGAATACTGTAATACTCCATTGTGTAAATGTACCACAATTCCTTTATCTATCCTTCAACTGAGGGACATTTCCAGTTTCTGGATATTATTAATAAAGCTGAAATAACTATGTTTGAACAAGGACCCTTGTGGTAGGGTGCCACATTCTTTGGGTATTTACCCAAGTGGTATAGATGGGTTGTGAGGTAGATCAATTCTCAATTTTCTGAGGAATCACAATATTGATTTCCATAATGGCTGTACAAATTTTTATTCACATGAGCAATGAAGATTGTTCCCCTGGCTCCACATCCTCTCCAATATGAGTTGTCACTTGTGCTTTGATTGGAGCCATTCTGACAGGTTTAAGATGGAATCTCAGAGTAGTTTTGAATTGCATACCCCTGAGTTCTAAGGATGTAGAACTTTTTATGAGGGGTTTCTCAAACATTTAAGATTCCTCTGATGAGAATTCTCTGTTTAGATCTGTACCCTATTTTTAAATTGGATTACTTGGTTTTATGATGTCTACTTTCTTGAGTTGTTCATAAACTTTCGATATTAGGTCTCTGTCAGATGTGGAGTTGGTAAAAATACTTTCCCATTATGTATGCTGCTATTTTGTACTATTGATGAGGGTGTCTTTTGTCTTACAAAAGCCTTTCAGTTTTATGAGGTGTAATTTATTCATTGTTGATCTTTGTGCCTGTGCTATCACTGTTCTATTCAGGAAATTATCTCCTACACCAATGTGTTCAAGGCTTTTTCCAAATTTTTTTCTTTCAAGTTAAATATAACTAGATTTATACTGAGGTCTCTTGTCCACTTGCACTTGAGTTTTGTGTAGCAGAAAGATATGAATCAACTTGCATTTTCTATGTGTTGACATCCAATTAGACCAGCACCATTTGTTGAAGATGCTTTGATTTCTTTCTATTGTGTATTTTTAGCTCCATTGTCAAAAAACAATTATCCATCTGTTTTGTAGTTATTTTATTTTTTTCTTCTATTTTTTTGATTCAAAAAATTTACACTTTCTCCCATTATCCCAATCCCGCACCCTCCTGCTCCCCCACTACCCCTCCTCCCTCTCACAACTTCCTTAAGAGAGGGCAGGGTACCCTTCCCTGTGGAAAGTTCAAGGACCTCTCCCCTCCATCTGTGCCCAAGAAGGTATGCGAACAAATAGACTTGGTTCCCAAAATGCCTATTCATGCAGAGGAGATAGGTCCCAGTGCCAAATCGATGGCTACTCAGTCTGCCCCCATTAGCAGACACATTCAGAGAGTCCGATTTGCTCATATGCTCCTTCAGTCTCAGTTCAGCAGGATTCGGTGAACTCCCATTAGATCAGGCACACTGTCTCAGTGGGTGGGCCAACCCCTAGCAGTCCTGACTTTCTTGCTCATCTTCTCCCACCTTCTGCTCTTCAACTGCACCTTGGGAGTTGGGAGTTCAGTCCATTGCTCTGATGTAAGTGTGGGTATCTGTCTCTATCTCCATCCATCAGATAAGATTTCTATGGTAATGTTCAAGATATTCATCAATATGATTATGGGACAAGGCTAGTTTAGGCACCCTCTCCTCTATAGTTTTAGCTTCTTTGTCAAATAGGAAGTGTTCATAGGTTTGTGGACTAATATCCGGGTCTTCGATTCGATTCCATTGGTCAGTGTCTCTGTTTTTATGCCAATACCAAGCTGTTTTCAGTACTGTAGCTCTGTAATAGAGTTTGAAGTCAGGGATGGTAATGCATCTGGAAGTTCCTTTATTGTATAGGATAGTTTTGGCTATCCTGGGCCTCTTGTTTTTCCATATAAAGTTAGTTATTATTCTCCCAAGGTCTATGAATAATTTTGTTGGGATTTTGATGAATATTGCATTGAATCTATAGATTGCCTTTGGTAGAATTGCCATTTTTTACTATATTGATCCTACCAATCGAGGAGCACGGGAGATCCTTCATTTTCTGGTATCCTCTTTGATTTCTTTCTTCAAAGTCTTAAAGTTCTTGTCAAATAGTTCTTTTACTTCCTTGGTTACTGTTACTGCAAGATACTTTATGCTATTTGCAGCTATCGTGAAAGGTGATGTTTCTCTGATTTCCCTCTCTGTTTCTTTATCCTTTGTGTATAGGAGGGCTATTGATTTTTTTTTTGAGTTGATCTTGTATTCTACCACTTCACTGAAGGCATTTATCAGCTGTAGAAGTTCCTTGGTAAAGTTTTTGGGATCACTTCTATACACTATCATATCATCTGCAAATAACAAAAGTTTAATTTCTTCTTTTCCAATTCAAATCCCCTTGATGTCCTTATGTTGTCTTATAGCTATTGCTAGGACTTCAAGCCCTATATTAAAGGGATATGGAGAGAGTTGACAGCCTTGTCTTGTTCCATTTTAGTGGAATCACTTTGAGTTTCTCTCCATTTAATTTGATCTTAGCTGTCGGCTTGTCTTATATTGCTTTTATTATATTTAGTTATGATCCTTGTATCCCTAATCTCTC
>JAQHUG010000131.1:4847143-4861142 GCA_028555095.1 Dicrostonyx torquatus
TTAAGCATTCAGATCTCCACCATTAAAAATAAATCTAATATACTGATATTTGACAAATATTTATACCCATAATTTTACCTGTATTATAGCCTTAATTATAGTCTTACATTTAGTCATGAAGGAAGACCTAAAAACTATTTTTTATAATTGTAGCTATATTGTGAATTTCTTGTATTTTAGTGGTTGTTAAGTATATAAAGTATACTCGACAGTGAAATTGCAAATCTCAGTGTGAAGTTTACAGAGCTTCTACAGAGGAGTTCATTGACATGTATAAAGTTTATGTCTGCTTAATTTTGCTAAGTTATAATTTTATTTGCAAATACTTTATAATAACATTTAACAATTAAAATTATTAATAATAATTTTAATTTAAGAAATTTAAAATTTAGAATTTAATTTAATTTAAGAAATTAATTATAATTTAAGAAACATTATGAATGTTTCTTAATGCAAACATACACGAATTAGCCTAATAAAAGGATTTAAATGTACATTACTGAGAGGTATTTTGATTAACATAAAGCATTTTATGTTATATATTTACCCATGAATATTAAAAGTATAATACAATTAGTTAAGATTTTAGCAAAGCATTCTCTGCCAACAAGATCATTTCTCCTAATTTCTAGAAAATACTTCAATTATATGAACAAACTACATTTCAAGTTTCTAAATTTTGGCTTATTCTATAATATAAAAACCTTGCACTGAAGTGAAAGATTATTAGACTAAGATATATACTTCTTTTAAAAAAAATACAATCTTATGTTATTTTACTTACTAATCCCAGTTTCCCCTCTCTTCTCCCTTCTCCCATTCCCCCATCATCCTCCCCTCTACCCTCCATCGACTCTGTAGAGAGGGTAAGGCCTCACATCGGGAGTCAACAAAGTCTGTCACTTCACCTTGAGACAAGAACAAGACCCTCCACACTATATCTAGTTTGAGGAAGTTTTCCCTCCACAGGGAATGGGCTCCAAAAAACAATTCACAAGCAGGATACATTCTGATTCTACTGGTCTCACAAACTGCCCAAATCACAGAGTTGTCATCCATATACAAAGGGCTTACTTAGTTCAGTCGTATGTAAATCACCAACTCTCAGTCTGGAGTCAGTGAGCATCCACCAGCTCAGGTCAGCTGTTTCTGTGGGTTTCCCATCATGTTCTTGACACCTTCGCTTTTTTATTGCTCCTCCCTTTCTTAGACTGGACTGCAGGAGCTGAATTTGTAGTGTTTAGAGAACTATTTCTGAATCAGGTCATTCCCACCATCATATTGGTCATTAGTTCTCCATCTGTGGATTGGGACCCCTGAAAGGCCATCAGAAAACACAGATATTTACATTGTTAATCATAACTGTAGCAAAATTATAGTTATGGAATAGCAATGAAAATAATTTTATGGGAGGGGGTCACCACAATGTGAGGAACTAAATTAAAGGGTCACAGCTTTATGAAGCTGGAGAACCATTAATATTGGTGCTCAGTTAAATTTCTTGGTGTCAGAGCTGGTGCCCACAGCTTCTTCTGCTAAGTCATCACATTGACTATTTGTTCTAATTATAGAGATTCAACCAGAACATTTACTCTGAGGAATATTAGTGAAGAGACAAGTAGCAGGACCTCTAGAATGGAGAAAAGCATGGCTATCTTCTTCTCAGGGAACACTTGAGATCTAAAAGACTTGAGATCTACTCCCAATCCTACCCTGACATCTCTGTGTGAGTCCTAGTGTAGTCACAAGAGCTTTAGAGACCCTGGTTTCAATCACCAACTCTTTTGTATTTACTTGTTTTGATACATATATTTGAACTCATTGCTTTTATTTTTCTTCCATAATTAAGCCACAAAACATTGAAATGTCACGTCTTGTTTTGAATAACTCCAAGATTGTTTTATCTCACTGGAATGAAGTCATTCTCCTAATAACTTCATTGAAAATAAAAAAGTAAAAATAAATCCTGAACTTAAACTTCCAGGTTCAGAAAATATGTGTATGCCTCTGGCTATTTTTTTGTATTAGTCTACATTTCAGTTTACAAGTGCAAATTTATAAGGCAACATCATTTGACATAGGTAATTATATCTGCAACCTTGTAAACAAAACAGTCTTCAGTGAAAAAGCAGGGAGGAATTGAGAAATTGAGGGAGCAGTTACGGTACTATGAAGCAGAAAAAAACCTTAATAGATCCCACCTTTAGAAAAATGTGTGTCAAACTTAGGAATTTTCTTGTCCAACAGATTTGACATTTGCAATTGCTGATACCTAAGCTCCATGCCAGTATACCATTCCCATCATCATAGTGGGCTGCTGAAAACATGGAAGGCTTTGGATGTAGGACACATGATTGCAACTTGGGAAGTCTGAGGGTATAGTGATGTCCAGGAAGGGGCAGCATTGAGTGCCCTGAACAACCACATCGGAGGTGCTCTTTTGAATTTTCTCTGTGTTTCCCTTTGGGTATAATGTCAACCTAAGTGTTGTGTCTACATCTCAAAGTGGCAGAGGCTCTGTGCAAGGATGGGCCCATTTATTTATTCCCTAATGGGATCCAAGTGTCCTGCAGATTCAGTTTTTGGTCCTTATAATTTCTCTCAGTAAGAATTCTCCTGAGCACCCAACTCCCAGTTTTAAGAGCGGAGACAGAAAGAAAAGAAACAAATTCAAAAATCTCATAAAGCTTCTGATTGGAATTTGACAAGATAGGTACCCTCCTTAAAAAAAAAAAAGCAAAGATAAAACCATAGGACTTGAAAACACAGAAATACTAAATGGAAATCACCATGGTAAGTGAAATAAGCCAAACTCTGAAAAATATCACATGATACCTGTCATACCCAATCAATATCTTTATGTATATGACATTTAAGTAGAAGGGAAACATTGATGGTATCAAGCAGGGAGCTGTAATGATGGGAAAAACTTAAATATCACATTTTTCTCAATCAGAGAATCTTGTTTTAACTGTGTGTGTGTGTGTGTGTTGTATGTATCTATGTATATATATCTATGTAAGTATATAAGACACTGGTTATGATAGGGTCAAGGCCTGGGCTATTGCTACCCTAACAAAAGACACTCAATTAATTCTCATTAAGTCAATTAAAAAGAAAATTAGATTCCATTAAGAAAAACAAATAGAAATCCTGCAATCTGTGCCCTTCAGCATAGTCCATCTTCAGGGTCCCAATAATAATTTCAGGTTTAAATGGATTGAAAGTTGATTGGTTAATGTGTAGTCTGGCATCTCATTGACACATCACTGACTAACCTGTTTGCTCCCAGTCTTTCCTGAAAACAGTCATCACCATGCGAGACATCATTCTCAGACTCAAGTTCCTCCTTGGTCTGAAACCTACATCTCAATCTTTTCTGTATGAGAAGCCCAAGGAAATACAAATTTGTCTATTCTCAGTAGAATAATAGCTGAAGGGAAAGACACAAAAGTTTCTCTTTAGAACTGTTGTCTCCTACCTGTTGGAATGGTTAAAATATAGAAGCAGAAAAGAAAATATCTTAGAGAAGGAAGTGGGTAAGCTAGAGTGGGTGACTACAAAGGGTAATGAGAGGCTAACTATGATCTAAGGATAAGGGAACCTGAGGGAAAATTGCACACCTAAATATTATTTTGAATCCTAACTTGAAAAAAGTAGCAAAATAGAAGAATAAATGAAAATTAGCATTGACAACTCCATCAGTCAATAAAACAAACTATAAACATGTATTTAAGAAAGTCTCAAGGATAAATTGCAGCATAAGATGTAATGGCATTTTACAGGAGAATCTTCACATCTATATTTAACTGTCTGGCTCCTGTGTGGGAGCAAGGAGAAAGAAGAAGTAAGAAATAGGAGCAAATATGTCTTTCTACAGGAAAATTTTATTAACTTTGTTTTGTTATGAATATGAAATCCACTTTATGTTTAGAAGGATGAAGGGGAATAAGAGTGTCCTTAATAGCGCAACATTCTGAGTAACCTAAATGCCCATCAACTAATACATGAGTAATGAAAATGTGTAATTAATTACTGAACAACACTATTGAGGATGAAAGCTGTGAAATACAGATATGTGTCATGACATGGTTGAGCATGAACAAAGCTCATTACACAGCAAAGAAGCCAGACAAAAGGATACACAAGGAAGAATTATATTGAAATAAAATCTCTTTCAAGACATGGAACCATATTTTTGTCTTCATTTTTCTTGTGATATTTTGGCTAAAAGTGTCCTGTTGGAAATAATTTTAAGAGCATAATAGTTAGCCATCAAAGCTGGATTCAGCAAAAGTCACCAAGCATCTGTGAAAATCAACAGAATAATGTGAAATGTTTTATTTGTGAATTATATGGTGTTCCTTGAAAAAGGTCAACTTAATAAATACATGAATATGTATTTGCAAATAATGTTTAAATATTCTAGTAATATATTAACCATCTCACCACTGGATGAAGTGATCAATACTTGATTGTTAGAAGGAGTGAAAAATTACAAGTTAAGAGGCCAGGCATACTCTGCATATAAAACTCAGTTTCACTATATGGTATTAAAGTGAATTCTAAACACATCGTCAAAATGATGAAGTGAGGGGAGATTATTCTCTGGCAAATCTGAGTTGACAATAAGAGTAGCCCAACATTTGCCACTGAAACACCTCGGATTGGGTAGGTTTTATTGTTTGACCATTAACCTTATTTCTTACAGTCCATAGTAAAGTTACATAGATGGATCTATGGGAAGGACACAAGCATGTGAATCTGAGTTTATATCCCCAGATCCACAGCACTCATTTTTAAAAAGCCAGGCCTGGCTGCACATGTTTGTTACCCTAGAACTAGTGGAAGAGAAATATGAAAGCTTGTTGCTGGCTAGTCAGCTAGTGTAGCCCCCAAAGTAAACTTACATATGAATTCAGAGACTCTTTCAAGGGAATAGGGTGGAGAGCGATCAAAGAATTCTGACATTTGTATGTCAGACATTGTCTGGCCTATCTGCTCCTGTCTACACTAAGTTCACACAAGCTTAAACACACACACAAGCTCTCTCTCTCACACACACGCACATACACATACACATGCATTCACAGGCATACACAGCATTTTTAGAAACCAAATTATCATTCTGTCAGTCATCATTTCCATTTATGAGCCTCAAAGTTTGTTTCTCTAGTACTGTTGTAGTGTTGTGTAATTGGTAATGGCAGAGAGAGAGAGAGAGAGAGAGAGAGAGAGAGAGAGAGAGAGAGGCTTATTCTTAGCCCCAGGCATATTGTTCTTTCTCCTTCCACTGATTTAAATTATGTGATTCCTATTAATGTGTTGCTTTGAACCAACCCTCAGAAAATAATCCTACATAATATATTGTATTTTTAATAAGTCATTAACATTCATGATTTCCAACAGAGAAGTAGTGCCTTTGTGCTTTTCAAATATTCAAAGAAGTAAAATTGCATGTTTATAGCCTGGATAATAGGTAATCTGATATAAATTACATAGACGTTAAATTTCTTTGTGAAAGCTTCTATTTAAAGCATTAGTTTTCCTGGGGTGTAAAGGCAATAGAAAATATTATCTCAGATGTCTAATATTCACAGTTTGATTTATAGCCTTGCAGACATCTTTAAACAATTCCCAACTCAGTATTTTAATATATTCTGTATTTTACTTGCATAACAATATCATAATTGAAAATACTAGAAAGAAAGATTTTACTTAATGTGGGTGATTGAGTTAAATTCTTTTTTTTGTTTGTTTACCCATCTAAGACATGCAGACTTCAGTAGTAGAAAATGGATCAGCTTGAATTTCCATACCCTTCCTCTCTAATTAAAGTCAGAAAATAATTTACACTTCAATTGATACTTCTTTTATTATATAAGTATGAGTAAACACTAAAATTTTGGAATTATATTTACTTTGGGGACTTTTTGATTGTAATTCAAGTGTCTGGTGTCATCAGACACATGGTTCATGCTAATATAACACATTGCAATCTGGCCCTGATATTCTTGCTTTTTGCCTTAGCCCAACAGACAGCACAGAGATGAATGAGGAAAAAGAATATGTTGGGCTAGGAGTTCCCAGGGAAAAAATATGAAATGAATTTTACTTTGCAGAATACTCTGAAGCCCTGAGAAGAAATGCAGATATGAAACCCTATTTTCTGTTCTTTTTCTTTTTCATTAGGTGCTGGTCTCCATGGGAACATTGGTGGCAACAGCTGCCATTGTTATCTTGCTTTCCAAGCCAAATGGGTCCTTTTGAGTCCAATATCTCAGGCCAGCTTGAGACTACATAGACAGTGATTTCTTAATTAAGGGATATTGTTTGCTGGGTATAGGAAAAGATCTGTCTCCCTTTCTCAGTTCTCCCTCAGATCCTCTCAGTCACAACACAGCAGCTTTATTACCTTCTTTCCTACAAATGCGTGATTTATCTTTCTACCAATTTGATCGTTACCTCATCCCGATTTCAAATTACATCCAGCATTTATAATTAATCCTAATGTAGATCTTTATTCACTTTTCTTTAGAATTTCCATGAACATACAGATAAATCTAAGTAAACAACATAAAATGTTCCCATCCATTTAACAAATTTTTCAATACGTTCTTTATTAAAACTGAATCAATTATTTTCTCTTTCATCTGGAATCAAACAATTAAGTAATCAACCTACCTTGTTTATTTCTATGTTCCTAGCTCAGTAGGAAAGTACTCATAAACTACTCCTCTACTTCTAAGTCCCTAGAAATTGTGGCATTCACATGATTTTCTCCCACTTTAATCAGTAAATGATTTCACTTGCATTATTTCATCCCCATATCTCTTATTTGTGTACTATCATTTTGAAATTGCTGGGATTTTCTTCATTTGATTTTTCACAATTTATTTCCTATATAAAATTTGTGTGTGTACATGTGCGTGTACATGTGTGTGCATGTGTGTACAGGTGTGTACATGTGCATGCATGTGTGTACATGTGTGAACATGTGTGTGCATGTGTGTACATGTGCGTGTATCATGTGTGCATATGTGTACTGTGTACATGTGTGTGCATGTGTGTGTACATGTGTGCACATGTGGGTACATGTGGGTGTACAGGTGTCTATGCATGTGTGTACAGGTGTGTGCACATGTGTGCGTGCATGTGTTTGTGCATATGCATGTGTACATGTGTGTGCATATGTGTACTTGTGTGTGCATGTGTGTATACGTGCATGTGTGTGCGTGTGTGCATGTGTGTACATGTGTGTGCATGTGTGTGTACATATGTGTGTGCATGTGTTTCTTTTTCAAATCAACATGGACTGAAATGACTAACATGAACAGCATGCCATATCCTCCTTGCCTTTGAAACATTCAAAGACTTAAGTATGAAGAGAGAAATGAAACACTTGGAACAACACATGTCACAACTGCAAATATGTGGCCACTGCTGCTAATACTATGCTTCTACTCAAGTTAAGACACTATTTGCATCTTTCTAGTCTTTATTTGCTATCACAATAGACACACTCTCCATCAAACAAAAGTTATTCCTGTGGAGACTTCTTCCATCCCACACTCTTGTATGATTCTAAATTTGCATTCCTGTTTTACAGTACAATACACAATACTGCAAAGTTTTGCTTTTCATGTTCAAATAGAACAAATTTTATATCTCATCTTCAATTAATCTTTAATATAACCCCACCTCTTCATTCTCCCTGGTACAATTAATTACGTTCTATCCCACACATTCATAAGCAGCCCCCTTTTAGTGTCTGCAATATGTTTAACATACCTGTATGATTTATCACTTACATAATACTAGACTGGCTTGATCATTTATGTCTGCTTTCATTCTCTCTTCGATTACTGCATATGGCCAAGCAGGACTTGAGCATGTATTTATGATATAGATGAATAAAGAGTGGAAATATAAGTGTCACCATCTTATATTAGACCGTTCTCACTCTAGACAATGTTGTCGTTTTCTGTTAAGAATGTGAACACTTTGCATGTGTGTATTATGTAATAAATAGAGCACACAAAGCACAAGAGTGTAATTCCACAAAACATCTCAATCAAAAAGTTAAACATGGATTACTTAGTGGAGTTAATAAAAACACTACATGTTATAGAAAAATTTATTTTGAACTACTATGTGTTTGTGTGTGTGTGTTATCAAGAACTAGTTTAAAAACAATAAGCATATTTCTTAATCTATATTTTTGTCTTCGAATTGAAAATACTTTTTCATAAAACATATTCTTAATATGGGTTCTTTTTCATACCCCCCCAGATTCTCTACACCATCCCACAGAAATTCACATACTTTTTGTTCTCTCTTATTAGAAAATAAACAGGAATCTATAAATAGTAATAGTAGTAACAACAATAATCAAGCTATTACTACTATTATTACTACTACTCTTAATAATAATACTAAATAAGATACAATAAAATAAACATATCTGAACAGTAAAAACAAATGGACAGAAAACAAAAAAGCCAAATAAAAAACACAATAAACATAAATAGAATCAGAGACATGCACGCATTGCACAAATATAAATCTCATAAAACCAGAAAACTGAAGACCATGATATTTAAGCAAAAGACCTGTAAGGTTAAAAAGATGACCCAACAAAGCGTTGTGATACAAAAAATTTATCCCTCCAAAATTACAATTTAGTTCATGTTGTGTGATCATCTACTGATGCATATGGAACCTATCCTTAAGTGTGATTTTTATGTTCAGTAAGATTATTAGAGAAAATAAGTTTTTCATTTGCAAATGACTATCAATTGTAGGTAACTTCTAGGTTAGGGACGGGTACTTGTGTCCACTTTCCTTCTCAGCCTTGAGACCCATCTGACTTATCCCTTGCAGGTCTTCTGTATGCTGCCATGGTCTCTGTGCATTCACATATGTGTAAGTTCTATTTTGTCTAGAAGACCTTTCTCCTCAGTGTGTTCCATCCACACTAGCTCTTTCTGACTCCTTTTCCACAGAGTTCCCTGTGCCCTGAGAAGTGAGACTTTTTGGAAACATCCCACTTAGACTGGGTGCTCCAAGAACTCTCACACACTGCCCGACTGTTGGTCTCAGTTTACAGCAGGAGGAAACTTCTCTAATTATGATTGAGTAAGACACTAATACATGTCTAAGAGAATGACATGCAGAGTTACTCTATTGCTACATTCCTTTAGTATTTTTTCTCCTAGAGACATGACCTATCTAGTCTCAGGTTTTCAGCCACCAGAACAGTGTTGGACATGCTTTCCAGCTCATGGCATGGCCTATAGATTTCATCAGATTGTGACTGGTTATGCTCACAATTTTGTGTCACTATTGTACCAGTCTATCTTGCAGGCAGGTCATCCTTACAGACTGAAGGGGTTGTAGCTAGGGTGGTATTTACCTTTCTCCTCTCATAGCGTCCATAGTACCCTCTAGTACCATGAACACTAGTCCATACGACTGAAGGCTCTGTAGGTGCCAGCTCAAGTTCTCCGTGTCAATGAGTTACTTAGGTTTTGTCTTCAGTAATAAGGTCTTGCCATATGTTTGCCTAGAACAGCAAAAAACCTTGAGTTGTTTTTTGTTTCCATGCAGTCCCTTTGTCCAGCAACTCATTTAGATAAAACCCATTTGGCACAGAAGTTTTATTTAGTGGCAAGAGATGTCTAGTGGGTGTCTTATTTCTCCCATTATTTGGTGATTTCTTTTACATATGTGTATTTTCAGAAGCTTCTACTACAGCAGGTTTCCATCCCTCCCTCAAATTGGCCTTAGTTTTAGCTCCCTCATCACATTCCCTCATTTATCTCATTATTCCCCTTTCCTCCCCATGGAATCCTCCTGTTCTAGTCTCCCCTGACGCCTGTAAATTTATAAATATATATTCAATATTCTAGTTCTCCTTCTGAGGGAGATTCCTGAATCCTACTTTCTTATTCAATATCCAAACTCTGTAAGTATAAAGACTTATCAATGTTTGAACAGCGTTTTATTATATCCAAATATGAACAAATAAACACCATATTCATTTTTCTGGGTCTGGGTTAAGTCATTAAGTATATGTTTGTTTCTACCTCCATCCATTTACTTGTAAGGTTCATGACTTCTTTCATTTTTTAAACAACTGAGTAAGTTTCCATTGTGTACACATACCACATCTTTATTTAAATCTTTTCCAATTGCTGGCTTGTATGAATATAGAAGCATGAAAGTGAAAAGCGAATATCTGTGGTAGGATAAAGCCTCTCTGGTGTAGATCCCCATAGTGGAATACCTGAATCTTGAAGTAGATCAATTCCTAGTGTCCTGAGGAACTGACACATGGGTTTTCATGGTGGATACACAATTTTGCACTCCTGTCAGCAATTGATAAGTTTTCATCTTAATGGATAGCCTTGACTATATGAGCAGTCATTTACTTTATTGATCTTGGTCATCCTGACTTGTCTAAGATGACTCAAAGTAGTTTTGATTTGCATTTCTTTGATGACTCAGAACTTTGAACACATATTTGTTTACCAACCATTTTCACTTGATCATTTGAGAACTTTCTGTATAGATCTAGATTCTCTTTTTAATTGGATTATTTGTTTTCTTCATTACATATTTTTTTTGGTTTTTTGAGACAGGGTTTCTCTGTAGCTTTGGAGCCTGTCCTGGAACTAGCTCTTGTAGACCAAGCTGGTCTCAAACTCACAAAGATCAGCCTGCCTCTGCCTCCCGAGTGCTGGGATTAAAGGCGTGCGCCATCACCACCCGGCTCATTACATTTTTTAGAAATCTGTATACATTTTAATTATTAGTCCTCTATCAAATGTGTAGTTGGTAAAAGTTGTTTCCCACTTTCTAACCTGAGAATGATTTGTCTTTCAGATGGTATGTTTTGCCATATCAAAATTTTTCAGTTTCCTGAGGTCTCATTTATTAAATATAAATTGATCTTAGTATCTGCTTTTGGTACCCTTTCAGACAGTCTTTTCATTTGGTCAATCAGTTGAAGACTATTCTTCACTTTCTCTTCTGTCAGAGTATCTGACCTTATGTTGAAGTCCTTGATAAATTTTGAGTTGAGTTTTATGCAGAGTGATGAATATGGATTTATTTGCATTCTTCTACACTCAGCTACCTGGTTTGTCCAGTACTATTTACTAAAGATGCTGTTTATTTTCCCCAGGGTCTATTTCTGGCTTCTTTATAAAAAATCAGGTATTCATAGGTGTATGGATTTGTGGCTAGATTTATTTCAATGCCATTGATCAACATGTCAGTTTGGTGGCCAATACCACACTGTTGTTTTTTTTTTTTTTTGTTAATTACTATAGCTTTCTAGTACAACTTGAGATCTGAGATAGTTATACTTCTAGCATTTCTTTTATTATTCAGAATTATTTTAATCATCATTGTTTCTTTGTGTGTTTTTCCATTTGAAGCCTTTTTAACATTCAATCTCTGTGAAGAACTGTTGTAATTTCTGTAGGGATTTCAGTGAATGTATAGCTTACTTTTGGTAGGATGGCCATTTTCACTATGTTAATCCTACTGATTCGTGAGCATGGGAGATTTTTTTCTGTTTTCTGAGCAGTTCTTCAATTTAATTCTTTTGTCTTGATTTTGTTTTTTAACTTTTTATTTATTCCTTATGGATGTCACATCATTCATCTTTATTCCACTCATCTCCCTGTCCCCTCACTTCAACCCTCTGCCTTTGCAACCACCCTTCCAAAACAAAATTTAAAAGTAAAAGCAAAAAATAAAAAAAAGAGAGAAAACAAAAACAAAATTTTAAAAATCTCAGTATGGGAAGATGTAGTGTGGTCCAATGTGCCACACAGTATACCCTCTTATCCACACATCTTTACTTGTTCATTGCAATGAGTCATAGGTCTGGTTTGAGGTTTCTTGGCATTTTGATGTTTGGTGAACTCTGGAGGACAAGCATAGCACCACTCTAGGTCTCTATACTTGGGGTGGGAAGAACTGAAATTTTTAACATGCAAGCCTTTCTCCTTTGGCTGGTTTTCTCTACCAAGTGAACATGTAAAAGAAATTTCTTGCCGAGTAAGATGGCTCTGTCAGTAGTTACTTGTTGCATAAGCCTGATGAACTGAATTCAGTCAACTGGGTCCTAATAGGGGAAGTAGCTATCCAGTTCCTTCACGGTGTCCTCTGATCTCAAAATGTGTGCCTGTGGTCCATCTGCAACCAACTGCACACAAAAAAATGGAACAAGAAACACATTAATGTAAAGCTATGAAAAAAGAAAAAAATCTTTCATGTGTTAATGTTACTAAAAATTCAGAGCAAATAACTTCACTAGTCTGTTTGATGGTTTTTAAAAATAATTTCTTTTTTAACATTTATTTATTTATTATGTATACAATATTCTGTCTGTGTGTATATCTGCAGGTCAGAAGAGGGCACCAGACCTCATTACAGATGGTTGTGAGCCACCATGTGGTTGCCAGGAATTGAACTCAGGACCTTTGGAAGACCAGACAATGCTCTTAACCACTGAGCCATCTCTCCAGCCCCAATAGTCATTTCTTGAGTACTTAGAAATATATCAGTTTTAACAAAAAAGCTCAATTATTTACTATTCTAAAAACATTTACAAATGTAACTTATCATTTTATGTATGTGTTATGGATACATTGCATATATTATCTTATTTAATTTAATGAGCATTTTAAATATCTTAGATAACTTTTTTGGCTTCCTTCATTTACCTGAACTGTCACCGCTCTGAAAATAAATATTCTATATTTAGTAAAAGACTAAATACTTTTTAAAAAATTTGTCAATAAAAATAATTTTCTGTTTAATACTTATGCATGTTTATAGTTTTTGACTCTTTCTTATACTATGTATATGCCTATTAGTAGAAGAAACTTGAGATTAACAAGACTATTTACTATGGTTTGTGAGCTCCTACATTGATAGTTAAATGACTTGGCTGTTTCATCACATTCTGTCTTCTACACAGTCATGTAAAAACTCATGGAAAATCTTGTCAATGTTACTTAAACAAACAGGATATTTTTGCTTCAAGGCTTCAAGTCAGACCTCCTTTTTAATATTCTGGAAACCTATTGGGTTTACAGAACTTATTTATTAGTCCATTGCTTCACTTTTTTGGTTAATATATAATTCTATTCATTGGATCTCTCTGATTTCTCTTATATTGAAAGCATTGTCTCTGTTCTTAGTCAATGTAAGAAAATCTTTTGGATACCGATTTTTTGAGTATTTTCCATAAAACTAAAGTTTTAGGGAAGCAACTATGATTCATATTCTAAATCTTTTAAATGCTTGCATTTTAATACAAAACATAAAATTTAGACAAATTATGAACAATGAAAAAAGCTTCTAATTATGTTCTGTTTAAAAAGTGATAAAATGGTGCCAAGAATTTCACAAGTACTATACATATCAGTATTAATTTCTTAAGTTTATACTGTAATAATATCATTGGAGATATTTGGTATACTTTAAAAAGCATACATTCATATGATTTTTGTTATGAATCTACAATTATTTTTATTTTTTTATTTTCCCTCCCCCCATACCTCTCCCTTCCCCACTCAGCCTCCTCCCTCCCCCTCCATCCTTAAGAGAGGGCAGGGTACCTTTTCCCTGTGGGAAGTCCAAGGCCCTCCCCTCTACATCCAGGCCTAGGAAGCTGTCCATAATGCCAGTACATTCAGTAGAAACAAATCTCAGTGCCTTTATCAATGGCTTCTTGGTCCGCACCATTGTCAACCACATTCAGAGAGTCCAGTTTGATCACAGGATCATTCAGTCCCAGTCCAGCCGGATTTGATGAGCTCCCATTAGATCAGGTACATTGTCTCAGTGGGTGGACCAACCACTCCAGGTCCTGACTTCCTTGCTCATCTTCTCCCTCCTTCTGCTCTTGAATTGGACCTTGGGAGCTCAATCCAGTGCTCTGATGTGGATGTGGGTCTCTGTCTCCATCTTCATCCAT
>JAQHUG010000131.1:4880053-4894718 GCA_028555095.1 Dicrostonyx torquatus
CACAAGAGTGATCCCTAAACCACATATTAATATTATTCTTCTCTCAATCCTCTTGAGTTAGGCCCCAAAATTCAAATCACCTTTAGCACCACTGTTTTTCATGCTCCTCCTACTGTGGTTCATTTAGCAGCATTGAAATAGTTCAACTGCTTTTTTTTTCCATTTTTTTGCATGTTTCTATTTTTAACTTTTTATTATTTTTTAATACAGTCTTTTCATATTTAGCATAGCTATCCCTGTTGCCACTGCCTCCCCCTCTTCCCATTTCCTCTACTTTCCTCCCACCATAATTCTCCATCCACTCTTCAGAAAGTGTAAAGCTTCCCATAGGGAGTCAACAAATTCTGATAGTTCACTTCAAGGCAAAACCAAGGCCTTCCCCCTATATCTAGACTGAGCATGTTATCCCTCCAAAAATAATGTGTTCCTAGATGCCAGTTAAAGTACCAGGGCTAAATCCTGGTGCTACTGCCAGTGGCTCCGCAGCCAGTGGACCAACAGACTGTCCAAGCATCATGTTGTCTCCCACATTCAGAGGGCCAAGTTTGGTTCTATGCAGGTTCACCCATTATCAGTCCAGAGTCAGTGATCTCTCATTATCATACGTCAGCTGTTTCTGTTGGTATCACCATCATGGTCTTGACCATGTTGCTCATATTATTGCTCCTCTCTCTCTTGGGTTGGTCTCAGGTTGCTGTGTCCAGTTCTTTGCTATAGCTCTCATATCTTTCTGTCATTTGCTAGTTGAAGGTTCTATGATGACAATTAAGGTAGTCATCAGTCTGATTACTGGGGAAGGCTAATTTAGGCATCCTTTCTATTGTGGTCTAGAGTCTTAGCTGGGGTCATCCTTGAGGATTCCTGGGAATTTACTAAGTGCTAAATTTTTTTGATAGCCTTTACTGGCTCCCTCAGTTAAGATATCTGCTTAGCCCTAAAATAACTACACAGAAATTATGTTAATTGAATCACTGCTTGGCCAATTACTAAAGCATTTGCTAGCTACCTCTTATATCTTACAACCCATCTCAATTAATTTATATTTTACCACGAGGCTCATGGCCTACTGGTAAGTTTTCACCATGTCTGTCTCTGATGGTGGTTCCATGGCTTCTCCAGTCTCTACCCTTCTTTATCCCAGCATTCACTTTTTTTCCTCACCTAGCTCTACTCTATCTTATCAGGCCAAGCATGTTTCTTTATTAACCAATGGTATTGTTAGAATACAGAGGGGAATCCCACATAAATACCTCCTTCTTTTCTATCCCTCACTGTCCTTCCCTCTTCTTGAACATCCCATTCCCTCATGATCTGCTCCCTTCCCTTCCCCCATCCTCTTCCTTCCTCCCTTCTTCCCCACTCCTAATTTTTTCAGTTGGTCTTGTCCGTTTCCCCTTCAATCAATGTATGTCTGTCTTAGGTTTTTGTTGTTGTTGTTGTTACCTAAATTTTCTGGGATTGTGGACTATGTGCTGGTTATTCTTTGCTTTAAGTCTAATATTTACTTATGAGTGAGCACATACCATGTTTGTCTATCTGTGTCTGAGTTACCTCACTCAGGATGTTTTTTTCTAGTTCTATCCATTTGAATACAAATTTCAAGATATCATTGTGTTTTACCACTCCATTGTGTAAATGTACTACATTTTCTTTATCCATTCTTCAGTTGAGAGGCTTCCAGCTTGTTTCTAGGTTCTGGTTATTATTAAGAATGCTGATTTGAACACAGTTGAGCAAATGTCCTTGTAGCATGAGTGTATATCCTTTGGGTATATGCCCAAGTATGGTATTTCTGGGTCTTGGCATAGATTGATTTCTAATTTTCTGAGAAACTACCAAATTCAGAGAGGCTATTTGTTCATTCTCCAACCACCCAGACCCAAAATAATCACACAGAAACTGTATTATTAAAACACTTCTTGGTCTATTAGCTTATGAATATTTCTAGCTAGCTCTTATGTCTTAAATTAATACAGTTCTATTAATCTGAGTATGACCATGTTACCGCCTACCAGTAAGGTTCCATTTGACATCTAGTGTCTGTCTCCTGTGATGTCTACATGGCTTATCTCTCACTCTGTCTTCTTTGTCCTTTATCTCTGCTTGGAATTCCCGCCTTACTCTACTCTGCCTGTGATAGGCCCAAGCAGATTCCACATCACCTTGCTTTTTTTGTCTAAATTAAATGAAGATTTTAACTTAAGATAGTAAAATTACATGTGCAAAACAGTTATCAAGCAAAAATTATAGTTATAATATTTATTAAATTTACATTTAGAAATAAAGGAAAATAATCTATCATCTATCCATCTTTGTGAGTTTAACTTTTATATCTAATATATCTTTTATAATTATGAACTGTCTTTCTTCAATTCCATCAAAGAAACCAGGAGGATATAATATTACCTAAGTTACAGGACATGCATTGTAAGCAATTTCAAAAACTATAGAATTGACAGAAACATCTTGCTGCCTAGATAGTCACCCAAAGTTCTTCTGTACCATTGGGGTACCATCTTCAGCCTACAGGCCCATAGTATCTGGCAGACTTTTCCATGAAGCAGGAAATTTCAAAGACAGTTCTTCCTATATTGGCAATTTGTCAGTTACATACTTCTGTGTCCTGCAGAATGTCTGGCAATTTCCTCTGTAAAGCAGGAACCCTGAAGGACCATCCCATTTTTTGGAATGTTCAGCAGTTGCTTTTCTGTGGGTTCTGCATGTCCAATTCATACAGCATATTACAAAACAGTCTAGGCAAGAGCAGTTTCTTACCCAAATGGCTAATGACTCTGTAAGGAGCCTCTTTGATGCCCACTTTTCTCTAGAAGTAGATCAGTACTGCCAGGAGCAGATGTGTCTCACTGTCATAAAAGTTCTAATGTTTTAACATTTTAAATGCCGTCTTCAGTAGCTTTTGAAAGATCTGAAGAATATCTATTCATCTGAAATTCATCTCTATATACCTAGAAAACCTAACATGACTACAAGTTTGAGTATTATAGATGACTATTAACCTGTATTTCATAATTATATATTACTTTTTAAATGAGCTTCACAAACACAATACTTTAATCAAGATCAGAAATATACATATGACAAAATTGATGTTAAATTTGTATCAATAAAACAAGATCCATACCAATGAAAAGTATTCATCTCTATGTAAACAAATATTTTTAAACAATATTTTGGAATTTGAGCATAGCTCTTTCCAAACTACTTTCTTCTTTTTGTTGGTCAAGTTAATCTCGGAGTTCTTGGAGACCTTTCAGGGGAACTTGGCCAGTCTATCCACATTAGTATGGAAAGAATTGACAGGTTCTCATCCTCAGAAGAAACAAAAGCAGAATCTCGTTTCCAAAGAAACATATCCTTAGACACAAATTTTGAAGTCAAGGTTCCTTTAAAGTTCCTTGGTGATTTAATTTAGCAGCCTGTACAATAAAATATCTCACTGTAGTTAGCTCATTCACAGTAAAAAAAAAAATCAAAGAAAACACAATAATATACATAATCCAGATCCTTTGTGTATATTCCATGTTTACATGGTTTATTTTTCTTCCTTTGTTACTTTTTCTACAAACTTTAATATACGTTTCATTATATTTTCTTCTTTAACCTATGACTATCAGCACTCTCTTATATTTTAACTGTCTATGCTCTTTTTCCTCTCTTTCTCTCCCAATCCTATGCATATTTATGCAAGACTGTAACCCAATTAGGGGTCTTTGCCATCTGAATCTGTCTTTACTGCATATCTGTAATCCTTTTCTGACCAGGACCACTGCTAAACTGAGTGTCTAGGACTAAGGCTGTTTTGCCTTTTGGGTCAGCCCAGTCCAATATGGTGGAGGTTTGTTCAGCTCCAGCTCTGTAAGCCATACTCACAGCACCATTTTCATTCACACAGTGTCAACTCTCACCTCTTGATCTAGCCAATTTCTATTAATCTGTGTTTACCACAAGGTCGTGGCTTACCAGGAAAGATTCATCATGTCTGACTCTGGTCCATAGCAGCTCTCTCCCTGAATCTTCCAGCATTTAGTTCTCTTTTCCCTGCCTATCTAACTTCTGCCCTATCAAAAGGCCAAGGCAGTTTCTTTATTCAACCAATGAAAGCAACACAAATACCAAAGGACCTCCTACACCAAGAATTGTTCCTTGTATCCCTAATCTCTCCAGTCCTTTTATCATAAAGGGATGTTGGAATTCTTCAAATGGTTTTTCAGCATCTATTGAGATGTCATGTGTTCCTTTTTTTCTTTCCTTTTACTTTTGTGGTGGGCTACATAAATAAATTTTCATATGCTGAACCATCCCTGCATCTCTGGGATGAAGCCATTTTGCTCATGATGGGTGATTATTTTTATGTGTTTTTGGATTTGGTTTGCCAGTATTTTATTGAGAACTTTTGCATAAATGTTTATTGGGGGAAATTGACCTGTAATTCTCCTTGTTAGTCGCATCTTTGTGTGGTTTGGGCACCAGGGTAACTCTTGTCTCTAAAAAAGAGTTTGTCAATGTTCATTCTGTTTCTTTTGTTTGCAACCATTTGGGGAGTATTGGTATTAATTCTTCTTTGACATTCTGGTAGAATTCATTGCTGAAACTGTCTGGTCCTGGGCTATTTTGATGACTACTTCTATTTCCTTAGGGGTTATAAGTATATTTAAATTGTGTATCTATTTTGATCCATTTCTTTTAGATTTTCCAATTTTGTGGAGTACAGGTTTTTGAAGTATGGCATGATGGTTCTCTGGATTTCTGCTGTATCTGTTGTTATATTCCACTATTCATTTCTGATTTAGTTAACTTGGATGTTATCTCTCTGCCTTTTGGTTAGTTTGGATAAAGATTTGTCTATCTTGCTGATTTTCTCAAAGAACCAACTCTTTGTCTCACTGATGTTTTGTATTGCTTTCTTTGTTTCTATTTTATCAATTTCAGCCTCAATTTGATTATTTCCTGCTTCTCCTGGGTGAGTTTGCTTCTTTGTGTTCTCGAGCTTTTGGATGTGCTGTTAAGTCAATTGTGTGAGATGTCTCCACATTCTTTATGTAGGCACTCAGTGCTATTAACTTTCCTCTTAGCATTACTTTCAAAGTGTCCCATAAGCCTGTGTATGTTGTGCATTGATTTTTATTGAATTCGAGAAAGTTATTAATTTCTTCCTTGACCCAAGGGGTCATCATTTAAATTCTAAATTTAAGTCATGGTGACCTGATAAGATACCTGGGGTTATTCCAACATCTTTGTATCTGTTGGAATTTGCTTTGTGACCAAGTATATGGTCAATTTCAGAGAAGGTTCCATGAGATGCTGTGAAGATAATATATTCTTTTGTGTTTTGGTTAAATGTTCTGTATATGTCTATTAAGTCCATTTGCATCATGGCATCTGTTAGTTCTCTTATTTCTCTGTTAAATTTTTGTCTGGCAGAACTGTCTATTTGTGAGATGTTGAAGTCTTTTACTATTAGTGTTGGGGTTTGATGTATGATTTAAGCTTTGGTAATATTTCTTGTACATATGTGTTTGCTCTTGTATTTGGGGCATTTATATTCAGTTTTGAGAATTCATGTTGAGGGATTTTTTCCTGTGATAAATATGAAGTGTCCCTCTCCATCTGTTTTGATTGCCTTTATTTTGAAATCTATTTTGTTTAATATTAGGGTATCTATAGCTGGTTGTTTTTTAGGTTTATTTGATTGGGATATCTTTCCCAACCCTTTACTCTGAGGCAATGCTTGAGGTTGATGTGTGTCTTGTATGCAGAAGAAGGATGGATTCTATTTTTGTATTCACTCTGGTAATCTGTGTCTTTTTCTGGGTGAATCAATTCCACTGATATAAAGAGATATTAGTAACCAGTGATTGTTTATTCTTGTTATTTATCAGTGGTGTTGTTTGTGTGTTTCCCTTCTTTGGGATTTGCTAGTATAAGGTGTGAGTTTCTTGTTGCCTATGTTTTAATGGGTGCAGCCAATTTCCTAGAGTTTTCCTTCTAGGACTTTCTGTAATGTTGAATTTGTGAATAGGTAAATTTGGTTTTGTCATGGAATATCTTGTTTTCTCCATCTATGGTGATTGAAAGCTTTGCTTGGTATAGTAGTCTGTGTTTGTATATGTGATCTCTTAGTGTTGCAGCAATATTCAACCAAGATATTCTGACTTTCAGAATTTTCACTGAGAAGTCAGGTGTAATTCTGAGAGGTCTACCTTTATATGTTAATTGTCCTTTTTTCTTTGTAGCTCATAATATTCTTTCCTTTTCCTTTGCAGCTCTTAATAAAGACTTTACATATATTCCATATGGTTTGTGTTTTGATTATATATATATTCTTTTCTGGTCTAGTCTATTTGGTGCTCTATAAGCTTCTTGTACCTTCATAGGCATATCCTTACTAGGTTGGAAAATTTTTCTTCTATAATTTGGTTTAATATATTTTCTGTGCCTTAGAGCTGTAATTCTTCTCCTTCTACCCCTATTGTTCATAGATTTGGTCTTTTTGGTATTCCCAATTTACTAGATGTTTTGAGTTAAGGATTTTTATTTAACATTTTCTTTGACTGAAGAATCTAGTTCCTCTATCATATTTTCAACACCTGAGATTTTTTTCTCTTCTATCTCTTTGTTATAATCTGTTTGTTATGCTTGCATCTGTAGTTCCTGTTCACTTACCAATATTTTCCATTGTTAGAAATCTCTCTGTATTTTTTATTGCCTCTCTTTCAGTTTTCAGGTCTTGATCTGTTTGATTCATCTGTTTGTTTTTTCCCTTGAGTTTATGTAAGAGATTATGGATTTAATACATTTTTTATCTTTTTCTTGATTTCTTTAAGGAAATTCTTTCTTTCTTCTTTAAGGGTCTCTATTATAGTCAAAAATGTTTTATTGGTGGAGGTCATTTTCTTCTGCCATTTTTGGGTGGGATGCTTAGGTCTTTCTGTTGTTGGATCAGTAGGGCCTGGTGGTGCCGTATTGGTCTTTACATTATTGGATATGTTCTTACATTGTCATCTGCCCATATTTTTCTTCAGTGGGTGCAGGTGGGACCTGTGCTTCAAGGAGCCCCTTTTCTGTAATAGGTGATGGTGGGGCCCTTGGCTAGGGTGATTGATCTTTCTCCAGGTGCAGGTTATACCTTGCCTTTAGTGGATGCTGATAAGATTCTGGGGCTTCTCTTCAGGGGCAGTCTGGGCAAGGCTCCAGTGTTCACAGATGTGGTAAGATATGCTAGCATGTGTGTGGAGGCTGCTTGAGGTCTCCAGGGCTTGGTGGGTAAGAGTGGAGGATATGGATAGTTACTCTCTGACCAAGGGCCTAGAGAGTTAACTCTCTAAGTAGGGTCCCAGACACTTACCTCCTCAACTGCTTTTCAAATCTATAGTCCTAATGTCCACACTACTTCAAGAAAAAGCATGGTCAGGTCTTTCACAATAATACTCCAGTCCCTGGTGCCAACTTCTGTCTTATTTAACATTTCTATTACTGTGAAGAGTCACCATAACTATGGCAGCTCTTACAAAGAAAAATATTTAAATTGGTTTCTTACAGCTCACAGGTTCATTTCATTTGGCTTTTTTTAAGGACATGGTTATATGCAATTAAACATGGTCCTAGAAAGGAAGCTGAAAGTTTTCTGACTTGCACAGGCAGTAGGACGTGGCCTTAGACACTGAGTATAGGTTAAACATGTATGATACCTCAAAATCCACCCTCACAGGGACACATTTTCTCTATCAACACCAAGCCTACTCCAAGAAAGCCATACCGCCTAATAGTGTCACTCCCTTTGGAGACCATTTTCTTTCAAGTCAGAGTACTGGTATTATGATTAGAGCAGCAATGAACGTGTTTAAGCAAGTCTCTCTGTAGTACAGAATATCATTTTTTGGGTATATGCTCAAGAGTGGCATAACTGGATGTTGATAATTTTTGATTTCCAAACGTCTAAGGAACTAGCATATTACTTCCTAAAGGGGTTGTATGAATTTGCACTCATATCAGCAATGGATAAGTGTTCCTTTTACTCCATATCCTTGACAGCATGAGTTCTCAAATGTTCTGTTGATCTTATCTATTCTGATAGGTATAAAATAAAATCTTAAAGTAATTTTGGTTTTGGTTTTCCAATCAAGAAAAGGATATTGAACATTTATTTGTTTCTCAGCCATTTGAAATAATGAAGTGATTCTTTTGAGAACCTTCCCTTTAGCTCTGTACCCCAGTTTTTGGTTCTGATATCTAGTTTCTTGAGTTCTATACATATTTTGAATATTAGCCATCTATTGTATGTGTGGTTGGCAATGATTTTGTAGCTTTCCCACAGTAAAAATGATGATATCATTTGTAATTCAAAAGAGTCTCAGTTTCATGATATCTCATCTATTAACTGTTGATCTTATGTTAATCGTCTTCTATTCAGAAAATTTTTTCCTGTGCCTATGAGTTTAAGGATATTCCCCCACTTTCTCTTCTCTCAGGTTCAGTGTTATCTGGTTTTATGTTGAGGTCATTGATCAGTTTGAAATTGATATTGTCTAGGGCAAATGTATGGATCAATTTGCATTCTTCTATATGCAGACGTTCAGTTTGACCACCAACATTTGATGAAGATACTTTCTTATATCCAGGCTATTTTATAAATAAAAAAAATCTGGTGCCCATAGGTGAGTGAAGTTGTATCTGAGTCTTCAATTCAATTCCATTGACCAATAAGTCTGTTTTGGTACCCATATAATAATATTTATATTAAAATTGTGTTATATTCTATATATAAGTTGTATTATTTATAATATGGCTTATATTATTATTATATTGTATGGAAATATATGATATATATTATAAACATTAATGTGCTATGTTGTACATAAATATATATTAAAATTGCATGCATTTATTTTAAAGTTGATAATGTCTGACTTCCTTATACAAGACTGAAGCAAAAGTAACTGCAGCTGTCAGACCGTGGTATGTTGCTTTCATGTAGGTATTGCCATTTATCTATTTCAGGTGGAAATCAAAGAACCAGCTAACCAGAGTTATTTCTGACTTGAAGGATTGTTGTATATCTTGACAATGAAACTTCTGTTCTGATTTTCAGATAAAAGATCCTTGAAGAATTTCCAAACAGCTTCACATAAGCCTCTGAATTTCAGGAGGCTTTCCTACTGAATTAAACATTAGACACTTTTGATGTGTGAATTTTATTCCCTCCAGTCCTAGATAGAGCCTATGCTAAAATATTTAAGTCATAGCAAAGGGTGTTAGAGTTAGGGAGAGAAAACTTTTAAATCTATTTGAAGAATAATGAATTCAAGCTCTGGTTTGCTGTTGGATTGCCTTCAGATATGTCACAGGGCTCAGGCTGGTGACCCTGTGGCAGAGGAGAGACAAGCATTTCACTTCATAGTTGGGCTTTGCAAAAGGGAGTGAGCAGCATCACAAGCTCATTCTTCTGGAAGTTGTCATTCTTGGGTACATTTATGCATACCAAGATTGTAGAAGTTATATAAATCTTAACATAGCTTGCATGTGTTCCTTGAGGATACGCAAGTATGATAGAACTTCCTTCTCTACCTATCCTTAAATAATTAAATGCCATACTTTTATAGTTTCAGAAATTCAATATGCAGTTTTATCTCCTTCCTAAATCGCATATATCACATGTTCAGCATCCAGAAACATTGCGGGATATTTCACATGGTTCAAATAAACTAAAAATATTTTCCTTTAAAAATAACCTATTTAGTTTCACGTTTTCTCCAAACACTTAATTGGAAATATTAAATTAAGTTTTTAATCTTTTACTTCATTTTATATTCTTCTACTGAGTTTCATAAGTGAACTATCTCAAAAACATAGGTAGATAGGTTTCTGTCCTTCCACAGAAGCAAAATATTCTGAATAACAAATTTATTATTGCTGATAATTGATAAAGATATATCAATTTTGTTCATTCAAAATTACCATTTACTATGTATTTATTTGCTATATGTCCATAGGTAATTGTGGATACTTTTATTTAAATATTTCACATTAAACATTATATTCAATCAATTATATATTCTTATTATAGCATAATGTAGTACATAATATAATCATATACTATGTCTAATATAATTGCAATGAGATGCTTAAGAATATGAAGATTGTAAACTTTGCCCAACAATGGATAAAGAGATGAACACGGTGAAATTCCGGGGAAGGAACCCTTATTTTGCAACTTTAGGCAAAGTTTTTTACCATGGGGATTGCCAGAAATAGATTTAGGTAGCAAGCAGTTTCATAAGCACAGTATAGTTCATGTGTGATATTGACCAATTCTGTCAATTTCTGTGTTTAATTAACATACAGATATTATTTACATTTAATATAATTAAAAATAGTTGCAATGATTATTTTTATTTACTACCTTCATTTTTATGGTCACAATTCAGGCTGGTTGGTGGATTGCTGGAGACTTTTACAGTAGTTATATCTCCATACCGTATTTAATAAACAACTGGTCATAATGTATTAGTAATCAATGATTTTAAGTACACTAAAATTTTGTAAGCATGCCTTATTTTTGTGCCTTTATCTTGTTCTGCTTATAACAGCCTTTCACTCAGACTTTGCTTTGCATCCATGAGGACCACAATAAACAATGATATGTCTTGTTTCCAACTTAAAGTGTAACTCACAAAGCCCATGAAGTAAAGGAAATTCCACTATGTTCATCTGAACTTATGTTCCTTACATTTTCCTGATATTCTAAGGTTTTTCTTCTTTTATATTTTTCCTGGTGTTTCACCAACTTCCCGTAGTTGTTACTTCAATAATTTCAACTGCTGAAGAGTCTTTTTATTTTCCTTTCAGAAAACAGTGTCTTTACTTTTCCTTTATTTCCGAGGCATTTCCACTGATTACAGGAGTTTGGGTCATCAGTAATCTTCTTTTTTTTCCTTCCTCAATATTTGAAAAATGATCAGTATCTTTCTTTTCTGATGAGACACATTCTATTTTGACTGTGGTATTTGGCTTTGGTAGGTGATAATTTATTCTTTTCTGGTTGTTGTCAGGGTTTATTTTGCTTTATAAAACATGATTAGCTTTATAGCACTTAATAAAAATTAAGCAGAATTAAAGTCTAAGGTATTCAGCAGGAATCAAAACACAGCAAATGAATCAATTGATCATTTTTCCCCCAAGGATTTGAGTATAAATTATTACAGCATATGGTGTTTCAGGTTGATTCTGTTCAAAACATTTTGAATCAACTGTGTTTGCCAATTTTGAGAAGTTTGAAAGCTATGATATTTGTTTTTTCTCAACCCTGCCATCTTTTCCTTTTCCTTCTGGAACTTCCTTTAAATGGTTCTTAGACCTTCTGAGATATTAGAACAGTCCTCTGAGTTTCCTATCCCTATGTTTTTCCACCTGATTTCTCCCTCAGCAATAATGAAAGATAAACTTTGTCTTTTAAACTGTGTGATTTCTCTCATTTGATTCTGAAGTCCAATGGAGAACCCCTCCCATTCTGCTTCAGTGTCCACTATGAATACAAATTTATTACATTCTTCTGCTCCACGATTTCTATTATATGCTCCTTTTTGTTTTGATAACTTTTCCTAAGGTTTTCCACTCTATTGCTGAGACTCTGTATTTTTACTTGTTTCACATAAATTAATGATGTATATAGAGAGCATTTTATGATGGATTTTTTAAAGAAAATTTATCAGATCAATTCTAACACTGGTATTATCTCACTGTTAGCAATGGTTGATTGTTTTTATATCATTTAGACTGAAATATTTTTAACCTCAATGTGATGATTTTTCTATTAAAACTTTGATATTGCTAAAACAGAAAAAGTATATTTGATATCAAAGTTTCTCTGCATAGTGGAAGTCAGGATATTCCATTAACGTTCGTTTTCACCTGGTAGGAAAGAAAATCACTTTAAATTAGGCAGCACTTCTATTGGAATGAAGAGAACCATAACTGCTTCTTTTATGGCCCCTACGATGTAAAACAGGAACTGATGTCACCCTATATCTGATAAATGCCCACGAAGTTTCTTCTAGTACTACCTCAAAGAGGAAAGGAAGGTCTCTGCGATATCATTGTGTTGGGACATAGAACTTAAAGCTTCTTCTGTATTCTCCACTTACAACATTAAGGAATAGATTATTCTTTATTTCATGCACTAGCATCATCTGCCCAAAGGACCTTAGATAATGCATTATATCCCAGTGATGCTGGATGTACAAGTTCTTTAGGGGCAGTCGCTAGCAGGGTATTAATTACAATTTTTTAAAAAAAATGATTTGATTGAAGTGTAGAAGATATTTTATAAAAGTTATCTGTCTTGCTTGCTATCCTTTTAGTGATCTTTAGATTAGAAAAATAAGATTTTCGATGGGATTCTGATTCTTTCAATTTTATGGCTATGGAATACCTTAAGAGTTTCTGATGCTCATATTAGATTATATATTCATGGCAACTAGACAGGTAACTGTTAAAAGTTACTTATATTTCTCCAGGCATCTGTGAAGACATCCTTTGCTTCCTTATTGTTTCCATTTATAACAGTTCAAAGAGATTCCAAGGACAGTAGATTTGGTGGGTATCCCTGAAGCTTAAATTGCTCTGTTTTTTGCTTCACAACACTTAAGAACTCTCAGCATTATCTAGTAAGAAACAAGAATTACAGTCAGGCAGAGTCCACAGTTAGAAAAACAACCTGGAAACTAAGGAGGTTGGTTCATTTACCTATCCTTGTGAATACCACAAAGAAAGTAATTGATGTAGGAAAAGTAGGAACAGCATTTAAGATTTCAGAGAGAGTACAGATAGAGTGATTTATAATATATTTGGAATCTAGAATACAGTGGTTAGTGACACTAGCTCCTCTGAGGATTACTCTAGAGTCTGCTCACCTTCCCAGGTTCTAAAGTGACTCCCATGGAAGCAGAAGATTGGCTTAGAATATCTGAGGGACCAGCAGTTCTGAACAAGTTGTATACTGTTCTGTCTTCTCCCGGAACTGAGCATTGATGGGTCTAGGGCAGTTGTATCCCATCCTTGATGCCAGTTCCATTCATCCAGTTCTATGTAGATCTTTGGTCCAAAAGTGAGAGAAGAGAAATGAAAGAAGCAGAAGTCAAACTGACAAGGTGAGGACACAGGAACCAGTCAGCAACTCACTATTGCTGCATCAGGTTACTGGGGATTTGTCGATTATAAATATTTCAATGTGATTGCCATAAAACTTGCACAAAGTTATTTTTAGTTAATAAGATACTGTTTTTGAAAAAGTATTTATTCATTGTACAAATGTAAGGAAAAAAGAAACTTCAAAATGGGAGAGACCAAGGTACTAATAGGAAAACTCTCAACTTTCCTTCATTATTTCTTTACATTTTCATCATTGATATTTCATTTATAACTTTTTGGGTTACCCATCTCACAACTAATTAAAGTATTTCTGATTTTTACTTACTTTGTTTTTCAGTTTTGATACTGAGCACTCTGAACCTGTCTGACATTTGCACTAACAAGATAGGCTGTAAGGAAACAGTTCAAGACCTGAAAACTGAAACTGAGGCAATGAAGAAAACACAAACCAAGAGATGGCTGAATATGGAAAAGCTGGATAAACGAACAGGAACTCCAGAAGCAAGTATAAACAACAGAAATAAGAGAGGGAAGAAATAATCTCAGACACTGAAGATATGATACAGAAAATTAATTCATTGATCAAAGAAAACATCAAACCACAAATTCGTAACACAAAACATCCAGGAAATCTGGGACACCATGAAAAAACCAAACCTAAGAATAATAGGGGTTGAAGAAGGAGAAGAATTCCAGCTCAAAGGCACAGAAAATGCATTGAACAAAATTATAGAAAAAAATTTTCCCAACCTAAAGAAGGATAATCCTATGAAGGTTCAAGAAGCATACAGAAAGCCAAATAAACTGGATCAAAATAAAATCCCCTCACCATATAATAATCAAAACACAAAACATAAAGGATAAAGAAAGAATATTAAGAGCAGCAAAGGAAAAAAGTCAAGTAAAAGAAAAGGTAAACCTATCAGAATTACACCCCATTTCTCTATGGAAACCATGAAAGCCAGATGGTCTTGGATAGATGTGCTGCAGACGCTAAGAGACCATGGATGCAAGCCCAGACTACTATACCCAGCGAAGCTTTCTTTAACTATCAATGGAGAAAACAAGATATTACAGGATACAAGCAAATTTAAGCAATAATAGCCACAAACCCAGCTTTTTACAGAAAGTACTAGAAGGTAAACCACAACAAAAGGAAGCAAACACCACCCATAATAACACAGACAGCTAACAACCCTCCACTAGCACAACTAACAGTAGGAAAACACACAAACTCTACCACCAAAAACAAAATAACCCGATTTAACAACCAGTGGTCATTAATATCGCTTAATATCAATGGAATCAACTCACCTATAAAAAGGGACAGGTTAAGAGAATGGATATGAAAACAGGATCCAACATTTTGCTGATTACAAGAAACACACCTCAATCACAAAGAGAGATATTATCTCAGAGTAAAGGGTTGGGAAAAGGTTTTTCAATCAAATGGTCCTAAGAAGCAAGCAGGAGTGGCTATACTAATATCTAACAAAAT
>JAQHUG010000131.1:4901161-4926790 GCA_028555095.1 Dicrostonyx torquatus
ATAGCATTCTCATCTTGCTCCTCTGTTAAAGAGAGCAGGCCACTTGTTAGTTCCTGGATACTCAGCCCCGAAATAATCACATAGAAACTATGTTATTTTTTTATTTGCTAACTCTTACAGGTAGTCTTCCTCCTTACTGTACTTCTCTAAGGTTGTCACTATCCCTCTGCCTCTACTCTTCTCCTTGCCCTCGTTCTTTTTTTCGGTTGTCTCACCTATGCTTATGACCTGGCTACATGTCAATCAGCACATTACTAAACCAATTTGAGTGTTCAATATTTACAGTATATCAGAGTATTAGTCCACATCATATTTGTGTTGAAATTTTGATGGGATTTGCTTTGAATCTGTTCATTGTTTTTCTAAGAAGGCCATTTTTGCTATCTACCAACCTGTGACCCTGAGAGTTCTCTTCAATGTTTGATATCTTCTTCAATTTCTTACTTCAAAGACTTGAAGTTCTTGTCTTACAGGTCTTTCATTTGCTTGGATAGAATTACCTAAGATATTTTGTATTATTTGTGGCTAATGGAGGGTATTGCTTCCCTAAATTCTTTCTCAGCTCATTTATCCTTTGTAAATAGGAGAGATTCTGATTTTCCTTTATTTTATTTTTGTCTAGCCACTCCACTAAAGGTGTCTTTTTCAGCTTTAGGAGTTCCCTGGTAGAATTTTTGGGGTCATCTATGCATACAATCCTATCATATGCTAGTAGTAATACTTTGGCTTTTTCCTTTCCAATTTGTATCCTCCTGGTCTCTTATAGTTGTCTTATTGTTCTTGCTAAAATTTCAAATATTATATTGAATAGATATTAAGAGAGTGGACAGCCTTGTTCCTGATTTTAGTGGAATTGCTTTTAGTTTCTCTCCATTTAATTTGATATTTCCTTTATTGTGTTTAGGTATGTTTCTTATATTTGTGATTTCCCCAAGACTTTATCATGAAGGCTTTTTAAGCATCTAATGAGATGACCCATGTGGGTTTTTTTTCAGATTGTTTATATGCTGTACTATATTAACAGCTTTTTAAATGTCATCATATCCCTGCATCTCTTGGAAAAAACCTACTTCATTATGGTGTGTGATATTTTGATGTTGTCTGAGTTAGGGTTGCTATTGTTGTAAAGAAACACCATGATCACAGCAACTCGTAAAAGGAAAATATGTAATTGGGGTGGCTTCCTTAAGATTCAGAGGTTCAGGCATTTTTCAACATGGCAGGGAGCACAGAAGCATGCTGGCAGATATGGTGCTTGTTATATCTTGATCAGAGGGCAACAGAAAGTATATTGTATGTCATACTGAGGAAAGTATACAATGGAAGAAGGAAAGCATCTTTAACAAATGGTGCTGGCATAATTGGATGTCAAACTGTAGGAGAATGAAAATTGATCCTTATCTATCACCATGCACAAAACTCAAGTCCAAATGGATTAAAACCTCAATATAAATCCCACCACAATGAACTTGATAGAAGAGAAAGTGGGAAATAGCCTGCAATACATGGGCACAGGAGACCAGTTCCTATGTAAAACCCCAGTGGCACAGACAATAAAAACAACAATGAATAAATGGGACCTCCTGAAACTGAGAAGTTTCTGTAAAGCAAAGGACACAGTCAGTAAGACAAAAAGGCATCCTACTGAATGGGAGAAGATCTTCACTAACCCCACATCAGACAAAGGCCTGATCTCCTTGGGAGACTTTTAATATTTGTACAATTTGAGAATATTGGGTTGATGAAAAATTTCTTATGAATCATTTATGCCTCTCCCAGGAATGTTACTTCTAAGCTTCCCCCAAGAAAATCCTGGCCATGGTATTCCCCCCACATTAGGGAGATATCAATTTGAAGGTGTTCTTATGCCTTGGGAGTAAGGACATATATAAAGAAGCCAGAAGCCCCTTTATGACGCTATGAGACAGTTTTGAGACATCTGTCCTTGTACTTTACTCAGCAAAACGATAATGAAAACCAAGTAAACTTAAAAATGGTCAACAAGATTCAGGGGACAGAAAGTTGGTCACAGTTCAGATTACAAACCTTTTACTGTACACTCAGGCAATTATGTAGCATACATAGAAACAGAGTTAGAGTAGCTGAATTTACCTCTGTCCTACACAGAAACATTTACTGAGGGGCAATAAAATGATGTAAAAAATAATAAAGGTATTCTATAAAGATATAAAATATAAATATTGTATTATTCCAGAATTTGAATAGTAACTACAGCAGTTTTGGCACGAGGATATTTCTTGACCACCCTCATCATTAAGTGTTAATAATATACTACTTATAAGGCCAGGAGCACTTGAAGATTGTTTTGATCTCAGGCCTTGTAGCCATGAAAGCAATCAGCCTGAGAATAATTTGTTGCAGGCCTCTAGATTCTGAAAAATTTGGGAAAAGGGTTGATGAGGAAAAATAGTTATGAAGGATAACTGTTTATCAATGATGTCAAAACTTTAGGGAAAGTGATTGGAAATGATAATTCTGTTGTGTCATAGTTTATTAATGATAACTAAAAGATGACCAAAAGGAAATATAACATATGTCCAAAAACAAAACTAATATGAACTTTCTTTTGTGACAACATGGATTTATCCCTACTTTCTAAATTCTGTATAAATAAGGAGTCATACTGGCTGCCAGTAAGTTAGGTTGTAAGATTCTCCAGACCACCATGGCCTGGCTCCCTCCCTCCCTTGCCAGCTCCCTACATCCTCTGCTGGGACCTGTCCACTGTCATGGATGACTCTCGGCATCCAGCCTCTGTCTTCAAGGTCTGAGAGTAAAAGTGTGCACCACCACATTTAGCTCTAAACATTCCTTTGATTTCATTTTACAAGTTGTAAACTTATCTGATCCCTTTATTACATTTATTAATCTGTTTATCTCCTCTAATATAGGACTTACTTTCAGTCCACCTTTTGGTGTCCCTTTTATTCTTACACTTTATATTTATAATTTACCATGGTCAGCTTAATACACACACACACACACACACACACACACACACACACACACACACATACACGTAGATATGTTTCATTAGAATTATCACTATTAATGCAAAACAAAGTCTATATTAGACTATTTTGAGAACTCATCCAATGGAATTAATCCAAACTCTTCACTTTGGACTAGGCAGACTCTTCAGACAAGAGCACAAAACAGTCATATTCTTCCTAAAATGACCAAAAGAATGACCTCTATGCAGCATAAAAATTCTTCTCCTCTAAAACATCTTAATGTAGCTGATAAAAATTCATCAAATAAATCTTAGCTCCTATGTCTTCCATGCTCCTATTGGAATGGTCCTTTAAGCAGTGCTTAAAGCATTCCATTGTTTATCTAATCTCAAAGTATCAAAGTCCATATTTCTTCAAACAAAAACATGGTCTGGCTTATCACAGCAATACTCCTAGTATCATCGTCTGTCTTGGTTAGGGTTTCTATTGCTGTGAAGAGATATCATGACCATGGAAACTCTTACAAGAAAAACATCTAATTGTGGTGACTCACTCACATTTTCAGATGTTCAATTCATTATCATCATAGCGTGGAGTATGGCAGAGAGCATGGTGGCATGCAGACAGACATACAGTTGGCTACATCTTTATATGTTACTTAGCCTTCTTCCTTTGTAGATTTTAATATTCTTTCTTTGTTCTATGTATTTAGTGTTTTGGTCATTATTTCTTTTTTGGTCTAACTTTTTTGCTGTTTTCTAAGCTTCTATCACCTTATAGAATGTTGTTCTTTAGGTTAGAACATTTTCTTCTACAATTTCTTTGAATATATTTTCTGGGCATTTGACCTGTTATTCTTTTCCTCCTCCTCATCCTATTATTCTTAGGTTTGGCCTTCTCAAAGTCTCCCAAACATTCAGAATGTTTTGTGTTAGGAGTTTTTGTTTAGATTTAACAATTTCTTCTATCATATTTTCCATGCCTTAGATTCACTCTTCTGTTTCTCATATTTTATTGAAGATGCTTACATCTGTAGTCTCCATTTGCTTACCTACATTTTCCATTCCCAGAATTCTCTCCATTTGTGCTTACTTTTTTGCTTATATTTACATTTTCATGTCCCAAACATTTTGACTTCCTCCATTTTTTGTCTTTGCTCATTTTCATTTTTTCTTTAAGAACCTTATCATCCTTATAGAGTTGATTTTAAGGTCATTTTCTGGGTTTCAACTGTGTTGCTATGTAAAGGTCTTACTGTCATCGGATAGCTAGGCTTTGGTGGTGCCATATTGCCCTTTTGGTTGTTGTGCTCTCACACTGGTGTTTAGGCATCTGGGTTTGGGATGATTATAGCACTAGGCGTTGTTGTCTTTGTTGGAGGGGTGTTTTCTCCCTGAATTTAGTTTCTTCTGTTCTTCTGGACTAAGCAACCAAGGAGTTTTGGTGACTAGTCAGTCTTCAGCTCTAGTAGGGAGTCTTCAGTGGCTTTTTTATGGCTTGAAAGACCTCTAGTGTTTCTGGTGCCAATGTTGCCTCTGAGGTTCAAGCCCCTGTGTGATCTCTGGGGTTCTGGGTACATAGCTGTCTATGAGATTCCTAGTTTAGCATGGTTTGGAGCTCAGGGGAGGCTGCACAGTTGAGGGCAGTTTGTCCACCTTTAACAAGTGATAACTGGCTATGGGCTTATTGTGTCTTACTTGGTTCTCTCGAATTGGCCTGGTCTCAGATAAACATGAAGTCTCCTTCCAAAGATGTAGGCCAAAATATGGCGCTGGGGAGGGTTGTAGTCTGGGATGGTTGGGAGTGCTATAGCAGTATTAGTGTGTGATGTCTTATCTTGGGTCTCTCGGACCAGCATGGCCTCTGGTAAGGCTGTCATAACTGTGGCTTTATTTGATATTTATATTGTTTCTATCTCTTTGCTTTTTTCTAATATATCCTTTAATTATTTTTCTATTTTCTTAAAATTAATTGAATTTTGCTGTAATAAGTATCCCATAGTTTGTGCATGCCTGTTAATATCTGTGTTTTTAATAATCGAATTTGACCATTCTGTGAGTTCATGATTTCTTGAAATATTTTGACACTTTCTATTAATGTAACTTAATATTGAAGCCATCAACATTTTTTTCTGTCTCCATAATTTAATTTTCATCAGCTTGTTTTACCTGAAATTCTATGTTGGCTGCTTACTTTCTCTTAGTGTGAAGTCACGTCATTATTTCATCAGGGAATGATGCCCATTATCCATGTTTACAGTGATTCACTGTCATGGTTTTTCACTTTATCTTCTTGGGATCATAATCTATATGTCTGATATCTGTAATATTATGAATCTGTAATTCTTACTATAAATAGGTCACACAGTTGTATGGATGTACGTAGGCTTGGAAAAAAAATATACAGAGGGTAATAAACAATGCCTTAATAAAAAAAAAGGTAAAGTCTTTGAAAAAACAGAGTATAGTTATAGATTAAAATAAATAAGAAAAATAAGCCACGTAAACATGGAAAATTCACGGAATGTCTGGATTATGTATTTTATTGTGTTTTCTTTAAATTTCTTGACTGTGAAGGAGCTAAGTTCAGAAAGACATCTCATTATATGGACTGCCAAGCTAAACCACCATATATGTTTTGAAGGTATTATGACTTCCAAATATGGGTCTAAGGATATGATGCTTCGGAAAGGTTCTTTTGTTTTCACAGAGTATAAGAACCCGTGGATTTCTTCTATACCAATCTGGTATGATAGACCACACCCTCCTGAAACTTTGCCATGAACAACTTCAGAAAATTACTTCACTCAACTGCCGACTGAGATGTACCTGCCACACAGGTTATACCATGAAAGACCTAATTAACATCGCCCCCATACAGCAGGAAGAAGTTTGGAGAGAGATAATTTCGTCCATATTCCCAAATATTGTTTATAAATGATTTTTTAAAAATGTTTTACATTTAAAGGGGAGAGGATATGGATATGAATAATTTGCATTGGTATAAATTTTGACTTATTGATACAAGTTTAAGATTAATTTTGTTATACGTATATATGTGTTTCTATATTGTATAAGATATTATGATTGTGTAGTTCATTTAAAAATGTAATGCATAATTAGGAAATATAGATTATTAATAGATATAGATATAGATGATTATCTATAATAGTTTAGTTTGTAGTCATATTAGGTTTTCTAAGTATATGTAGATATATTTTAGATAGGCATTCTTCATATCTTTCAAAGATTGCAGAATATGGCATTTAATATTTTAATAACTTAGGGCACACCTCTCCCCCCATTTACAACAAACAGAGCCTCAAAGTGGCAAAGACATGTACAGTGTAAGAAATTTAACTAACTCCAAGCAACTTTCCTTTCTCAGTTTTTATTCACTATTGAGTTAGCCACCCTACAGTGTACAGTATGTCAGAAGCACACATACTGCAGAAAATAGAAAATTGATTTTTGAGAGTCTTAGTTATTTTTATCTTCTTCAAGGATCATTATTATTTTGCAAAATTCCTTTTTATAATAAATTAAGAAATTTATATATATTGTTTCATTGTGTGCATGTTCTTTTGTGTACATTTTATTATTTTTGGTGGGGGCATGCTATTATAGTCAAGTAAGGCACTCCAAAGTGTGTTCCTCTTTATAATTTATGTTTCATTAAGTTAATGTTCTCAATTTAAGAAAAAAAGAAGCTCTGTATATTCATACAATACATAGTATTCATGTCATCCATTGGTGTCTTCTACTTCTAGTGCTTCTCCCTCAATGTATCACCCTACTAGTTTCACATACTATTTATTTATTTAGTTATTATTAAGATATTGAGTCCAATTAATGCTGTACATATGAACACAGGTATGTGACCATCCTCTGAGACATGAATTACTTATCAGCAGTCAAAAGTTATATCAAACGTGAAGGTATAATTTTCTAGAATGCAATGTAACTCTTTAAGATGAACTTCTGTGTTAGTAGGGTTACTGTTGCTGTGAAGAAACACCATACCAAAACTACTTGGGAGGAAGGAGTTTATTTGACTTACATGTTCATGTGACTATTGTTCATCAAAAATTAGACAGGAACTCAAATATGGCAGGAAGCAGAAATGGGCTGATGCAGAGGTTATGGATGGGTACTGCTAACTGGCTTGCTCATTTGACTTTCTTATAGGACCCAAGACCACCAGACCAGAAATAACACCATTCAATATGGGCTGGACCCTCCAGCATCAATCACCAGTTAAGACAATGCCCTACAGGGCAATCTTACGGATACATTTTCTTAATTTAAGTTTCTTTTTCTTGGATGACTTTAGGTTGTGTCAAGTTGACATAAAATTATCCAGCACATATTCTAAGAAAAATACCATTTAGGCTAAGTAAGGAATCAGTAAGTCATGCCATCAAGAGATGGACTCAGAAGAAGAAGACAGGTACCTTAGCAAAGAGGGCAATGTCTCTGGACCATTTCAGCTCTGTTTGTGCTCACAGAGATTTATGGAGTTTTCCAACAGAAATCCAGAATGAACTGATTTTTTTGAAATCACTTTTCTATACAATTATAAATCGGTTAAACAATATAGCAAACACAGTTACCATGAATTACTTTGATCTGCCCAAGGGATGACTTTTTAAAATTGGTTAATTAGCCACGCTACCTTACAAGCAGTTTTAATCTGTTCAATGTACAGAGTGTCTCTAGCAATCTGTTTTCCTTCATCATCATAGGAAATATATGCATCCATTTCTTACAATTCTGAGCTGATAATAATTGTTCTTTTGCTACAAACCCTCTGAATTCCTTTGTCATGGCACAAATAAGACTACCTGGAGTGAAAAATCTTGGACTCTACTATAAAATACAGGCTCCATGATACCAAGTGCTAGAGATATAATTAAAGTCAATTGAGATGAACAATAAATGTAAAATATGTATCAAAATTTGAAGTGTTACTGCAATGAAAAGTAAAGTATATTATTAATATTTTACTTTAAGAAAGTAATTGCTTCAAGCTGAAATGATAGTTTTTAGAAAAATCTGGGCAAAATAAATATATTTTGTTGCACATGTTTCAAAGGTTTTAGAAAACCTTGCATTATATTTCCTTTCCATTGTGCTACTCTGGGGAAGCTGTTCAATAAACTCTGTATAAGTGTAACAAACAATTTATAAATAATTAAATATTGTATGAGCTCTTGAATGGTTAAATACAAGAGAGGAATGTGTATGTGTATATATACATGTATATGCATATTTATGATTATGTAAAATGCAAAGACAACAATGAATTAGAGAAAAGATGCCTTTATTTATCTACAAGTTGCTTCAGTGATAGTATTTAGCAATGAATTTTCATTCATGTGTTTATTTAGAATAGATTTGGAGATGTTGAAGCAAAATATAAGTTTATTTAAAGTAGCAGATAGATACAGTAAAGCAGCCTTTCCTGAATAACATTTACTATTGTAGAATTTCCCCAGTATGTGTGAGAATGTCTCCATTTATGTAATCTTGACATGCACGATTTCTCTATTTTAGTAGAAGTTGTAAAGGTGATAAGTGTATGAAAGAAATTTTGTTCACTCACGTTCCACACGGTGTGTTCTTAACTCCAGGAGCTCATGATTTAATCTCATTTGATATGGGGTTTTGACAATGTGGTTACTTGGGGTAAGAGTTTATGTAGTTCAGATCATTCTTTGCAAACATCTTAATATGTTTATAAAGTGTATTCTCAGTTCAGTAGTTGATGATTGTTTAATACTTTGGTAAACACCTGCTACGTATTAGAGGATATAAAATCATTCTGTCTACATTTTCCTTGCATTCAAATATTGATCTGACACACTGTAATACAACCACAATACTTGATACCACAATTTTTTATACTCCATTCTATGCTCGAACTTCATGGTGGTAGCAACATTTCTATCTCATTTATCACCATGTGTATTCATGGTGTTTAATACTCTTTGTGAGACATACTGAAACATACCACATTATAAAAGTTATTTATTGAAGATAGTGATACAATGATATTTTTTTTAATTTGCTATCAAGTATACTGACAAAATGTAAGGCAAAGGATTATGTGCCTAGTGCTCAGGCTTTATTTACCACATTTAAAATCTAGTACATATTTGAAACTCAAATATAAGTGTCTGCATGTCTAAAATATAAATATTGTATTTTATTGACAATTATCTTACATTTTTGAGTAACTTTGTGGCTATAATAAGAAATTTTCCCTATAGGTTCATGTATCTGAACACTTGTTCATCATTTGATAACACAGTTTGGAAAGTAGGATTTTTCAGAAGTTTTTGCCACTTTGCATAGGTTTGAGGGTTTATAACATGGATCGTCTTCCTATTCTCTATTAGCTTCCTGACTACATGTCAGTCTCAATTTCCTGTGGCCATGCCTTTTCTGCCATAACAATCTGTGTCCTCTTTGGAACTGTAGTTCAAATTAAACTCTCTCCTAACTTGTGTTAGTCAGATTGTATTATCAAAGCAACAGAAAAACAATCAAAACAATAAATAACAAAGCAGAACATGAATACTCTCCTATTTCATATATAGTAATCTGCTAAAATAAAATATAAAATTTTATTAAAGAGGAACCAAAATTACAATAAATTTAAATTAAATTTAATCGGTTGGTATCCTGTATTATTTGCTATGATCATAACACAAAGAAGGAAGGATGCTTAGACAATGATCCCAGGGGATACATAAGGAAATTTTTAGGATGGCTGTGAGAATATTGCAAGCTGTGTTTGGTGCAATGTCTACAATGGCATTTAATATGATGAGCTAAGAGCGAAGTGCTGCTGGGAAGCAATGTAAAAACCAGATGAAACCACCTAGGAGTGTGACAACGAATACCATGCCACAATTTCTGTTCGTTCATGAAAATACCATGATTTTGAAAGCAGAATGAGATTGCAGACATTTTGCTTTGCAAATTCATGGGATCTAAATCAAGAGTGTGATATGGATGAAGAGGAATACTTACGTATCAAAGTAACTATTTCAGAGGACTGCAAAACTGTCTTTAAGGAACTAGGCTTACCAATGATTCTACCACAGAGAGGTTTCATCTCCCACAAAGGAAGCAGTGGTTCTGATATTGACAAAAGGCTGTAATTTCCCTTTTATTTCCAGTCATGGAGCAGAAGCTATTTTTCTTGGGCATAGAGTGGCAGTTCTCAATCTGGGGGCAAATGACCCCTTTACAAGTGTCACATATCAGATATACTACATATCAGATGTCTACACTATGATTCATAATAGCAAAATTATAGTTACGATGTAGCAGCCTAAATAATTTATGGTTGGGGCTCACTGCAACATAAGGAACTATATTAACAGCTTGCAGCTTTAATTAGGTTGAGAACACTTTTTTTGAGGAATCTTTAATCATAATCATACATTTAGTAAAGGAAATGATGCCCTATTTTTCCTAATGCTCACTTTTTCATATTTAGATTTCTATGAAAACATATGGTTGGCGTGGTTGTTCATCGTAAAAAACAAGATGTGATCATAGAAAAGACAATGAGGTCTGTGTATCAGTGGCTAACTGAAAAACTGGTAATTCGAGGCTGTGAGTAATATCATATTTACCACCTACTACTGAATGGTTGTATATAGATATATGGTTTTATACTCAATTGTGTCAATATTGATTCCCTCTCTCTGTTAAATGAGTTAAAAACTATTCAAAAAACTTTTTCTTTCAATTTGAAAATTTACTCCTTTTCAAAAATTCACTGTAAAATGTTTTCAAGACAATAAAATTTGAGTGCAACTTAGTATATGCCAAACTTGTGAGAATAAGAAGAAATCATCCTTGTGAGCCTTTGCAGAGTAAGGTAGCATCTGTATGATGACACATCAACTAGAAAAGAGACAAACAGAACCAGACTTTATAAGCAACACCAGTCCGGTAGCTTCGCCTTATGTAAATGACAAATCCCTCCTTTGGAATTAATTTTTTTTAGTTTATGTATTGGGAGACATAAATATTTTCTGTAATTAATGTTATTCAAAGTAAACAAAGATGTGGAAACTTGCTATTTGACCATAGCCTTTTCATGTGACTTGGAACACTGGATGGCGTTGAATGGTAGCTTGGCCTTGGATTACATGTGATGGTGATTAATGTATAGATGCCTGAGATGTCTAGAGCACACACCTTAAGAATCCAAAAAGTAAAACTTAATTCCTATGAATACTATGTACACACTTTGGAAAGAATAAAGTTTGAGCCGGGTGGTGGTGGCGCACGCCTCTAATCCCAGCACTCGGGAGGCAGAGACAGGCAGATCTCTGTGAGTTCGAGACCAGCCTGATCTACAAGAGCTAGTTCCAGGACTACAGAGAAACCCTGTCTCGAAAAACAAGAGCAACAAACACAAAACAAAAAAAAAGAGCTTGATTAAAATGTTGAAAAATGTGTAAAGCTATTTATTATAAAATATAGTACCACTGTTGTGATTAGGGGGGAGAGGGGTGCGTGTTGTTTGTTCCCCACACCCAGCTTCCAAGCCCCCAGCCGCTGGCCCGCTCAGCGGCTGGCTGCACCCAAAATAACCACGTGACAAACTGGATTCATTTAAACTCTGCCTGGCTTATTATTATTAGCCTTTTCCCGGCTAGCTCTCATAATTAAACTAACCCATTATAAAAGTCTGTAAGTCACCACGTGGTGACTTACCGGAAGGGTCTAACCTGCATCCATTTGCGATGGTGGCTTGGGGCTTCTGCTCCTTCCTTCTTCTCCTCCCAGAACTTCCCTTCTGTCTACTCCGCCCACCTAAGGGTTGGCCTAACTATAAGCCAGGCAGCCCTTTATTTAACCAATCAAAACACAGAAATACAGGTGGACCCTCCCACAGTACCACAAATTTAGAAAATAAAAGACATATCAGAGGCATGGTATTCTTTATCTTTCATCATGGAAAGTAAAATCTCAGTAATTGTTTTAATTCCATTAACATAAATTAAGAAAATCATATAAAATCATTTTAAAAGATGGTGGGAACTCAGCCTAGTTTCCTAATTAAAATGAAGAACACAGATACTGCAAACTTGATGGTCATTTATATCCACAAAAGTGCTTCAAATACTTTGTCCCACAAGAACAAAGAAAAAAAGGAATGTGCCATTAACATTCTCTAAAATTTAGGACTGAACTTTGTAGATCTTTCTTTCTGCAAATTATTTTACTGTACTTACCATTAAATTTGAAAACTTAAGGAAGATCTTCATCTAAAAATATCATTCAGAAGTTTTAATGAAATAGAGTTGCATCTATTAATACTACAAATTTCTGAGTGAAAATTAAACTCAGGCAACACTAAACTAAAAATATAGTTGAACTGGTGCATGTCCACATATGTGTGTGGTACAATCACCTATATATTTTTAAATTTTTGTGTGGGAGGAGTCCCACAAGCTTTACTGCAGATAGAGAAATCAATCAGCACGAGGAACAAATGGAATTCACATCAGCCTGAGTTTTGTACCGTGCTGGACCAGAGATTCTAGATTCTGACCCAGATCAGTTTACTTTAGCCATATTTAAACACCATACAAAATTGGGGAGAAAATACTCAGATAACAGTTAGTTCAGCCACATGAGCACAACAAAGCTTCAGATATGTTTACACTGAAGCTCTTTGCAAAATGCATATTGCTTAGTCCATAAGATGGGCTTTTTGTTGGCTTAGAAACAATGGCAATGGTAATGGTCTAGGGAGAAGGACTAATGACCGGCCTAAAGATCACATGGAAATACCAAGGACATCTCTCATATGGATGAGTTTTATGCTTAAGGTTTCACTGGAAAAGGGTATGAGAAAAACAAGCTTATACCATATAATGTTGTTGATATGGGCAGAGACGAGCTCAATAGGTAGCCAAGGATTAGCAGGTTGTAAAGTACATACTCCCCCCTGCATTCTGGGAGCACAGCCAAATATTTTGTACCTTTGAAGAGATCAGCTGTGTGTGTACTTTTCCTGGCTTTTCCAGTGTTTATATGTTGACACAAAGACCTTTTCGCCCTCTACATTTCTGCTTCTTTTCCTTGTTCCTTTTGTGATAATGAAGTCTTTAGTTAGAGTGTTAGTTTCTGATCAGATGTTTCTGAGATTTGAGTAGAAACTTCTGAAAACATTATTGAGAAGGAGCAGCTTATTCATAAAATATAAGCATACTCAAATATGTTTTCATACAACATTGAAGTCAAGTAGAATATACTGATTCAAGCTATGTAGCATCTGCTGAAGGTATAGGTCAAAATAACTTCACTGAACATCAATCACAGTGCAGAGTTGGGAACTGATTCTGCCTACTGATGCAGCTGTAGGGCCTTGTTTTTCTGATTTTCAGATTGCATCCAAGGTTGAAAGAGTTGTTATTTGTCAAATGCTTTTGCAAGTCTTTACAGCACGATATTATCAATGAGTATTTTGTCTTGGGAAGTACACAATTATTTATTTTTTAAAAATTACATTAAAAAGAGTTCTCATGATTTATTGTACTATTATTGTCATTTTAAAATGTGGCTTAATTTTAACTTTTCATTGAGTTTCTTAGGTATGTATAATAATGTTTTTTATGAACTTTGAATTTGTTTTGTTTGAGGCCATAGCAAGTTGAAAGTCATGTAATCATATTTTATTTTTAGGTAAATTTTATTTCTTAAAAATCTATTTATTTTCCATATATTAATACAGGATGAAAAGCCTATCTTAAAATTATAGTGTCAAGGATAGAATCTTAGTAAGCAATAAACAATTTTTCTTCACTCCATTTATTCTACTTTGGAAACAAAATTCCAAATATAAGCAGGGACTTCCTTTTGCACATATTGCAAACTACCTGGGATATTGTCTGTGTCCTCTCCTCCCTACCCTTAGCTGTAGTCATAACTGGGTAGATGTCTACCTTCTGGAGACTAGCAAGCCTCGCACATGTTTGGTGAGTATAATCAAAAACTACAGTACTGAGGTCTTCCCAGGCAGAGGACGCTTCCTATACTCAATAGGCTGCCTAGGTGCTGCTGTGGGTATTAAGTCAGCCATTATAGTCCGAGTTCTTAGGATCCATGAGACTGAACTGCATTGTTGGATTCATTCTTTGACTCTAGGCTCAGGATTATCATGTTCCAGGATGATGCTCAGCTGATGAGATCTTCCACTAGCTACTGGGTTGGTATGGTGTTATTCTCTGCCCTTCACTACCCAAGACCAGTCATGTCAGGCTGTACTTTTCTGCCTATGAGATGCTCATTCTCTTGCTCTTCACAGTTCCCTCCCAGGGCTGACTCTTACCAAGGTGAATTAAACTCAGACTCTGTGTCTTGTGGTTATTCCCTGTCCTCTTTTCCTCAAAGTAGTTCTATTTTAAATTATAGGTCCTTCATCAAGATTGAGCCTGGCTTCTGCCCTCAGCATCAGCTTGTTGTCCATTGCTGACTGCTCCCCTGTAGGAATCCTTGTCTTACTAAATCCTGCTACTGGCTCTGAGGTGCTGTGAGTGTTGTGGGGTTGTCCTGTGGTTAGATATTCCATCTGTTCTTAGCAGGGTTGCACAGCTTATTTTTGGAGAAATTTTTTGTTACCCTCCACCTACTGAGAGCCATGTGGTCATGCTGAATCTGTGTTCAGCTTGACTTTGTTTCCATCTGTGTCTCATCTTTTTCTTCATACTTCAAACAACTGATAACTCACTCCATCAATTTCTGACTTTCCTTTTAATTTTGAATCTTCTGAAGAGTGTTTATTTTTCTTATTCTGATTTTATTCCCTTATTGCACTATGTAGAAATCATGATCTTTAAATCAGTGTATAAAATAATGAGTTTCCTTCGTTGTTTTATATGCATGTGTCATTGTAATTTTCCATGCCCACATTCTGTTCTCAAACAGGATTCTCCTTCCTCTCTTCACACCACATACTCCTCATTCTGCTTTCTTTCCATATATATAACATGCATTGATTCTATATATTACATGCAACATGTAATATTGTGTTTTTCCCTCTGATAATGCTTTCATATTTCCCTGTTCTTTAGAATCCTTCTGACTTCTTATAGCCCTTTTGTACCTTTATATCTTATATATTTTTGTATATATATTTATATATATATATATTATATTTTATTTATATATATATAGATAACTAGCTCCTACATATGAAAGGAAATATACAATGCTGTTCTTCTGAGTTGAGCTTATTTGGTTTAACAGCAGGTTCTCCAGGGTTCCGAAGCCATTTATTATATTGTGGGTAGCATAATTTTATTCTTCTTTATTGCTGAATAAGTTATATTTTTATTATCCATTCATATGCATATATATTTATGCTTGCTTTATGTAGCTCTTGTGACCATTAAAAATATAAACAGGAAAATGTAAATATACTTATATTATCTCTGACTTCTTTAGTTATATTTTATATAGTGGTAGTTGGAACCTATGTAGTTTTCAATAAAGTTCAAAAATATTTCCATAAAGGTTATACACTTCATACTCCATCAACATAAATAAGGATCCCCTTTCTGTGGGCAGACTGCTCTTTCATTTCTCAGCCACTCTGACCTGACTAATTACACAGAACCTATATTAATTGCAACACTGTTTGGTCATTAGCTTAGGCGTATTTCTAGCTACTTCTTACATCTCAAATTAACCCATTTCTGTTAACCTTTTTATCAGCATGAGTTTGTGGCTTACTGGTAAGAATCTGGCAGTGGTCTCCTTCAGCAGCTACGTGGCATCTTCCTGATCTACTTTCTCTCTATATCTATGTTTGAATTTCCTGCCTGGCTTTACTCTACTAAAAACAGCTTATTTATTAACAATGGTAATAAAACATATTCGTAGTATGCACAGGAGATTTTCACATCATCTCCCCTTTTCTGTCTAAATAAAAAGAAATATTTTAATTTTAACATAGTAAAATTACATATAACAAAAACGCTATCAAGCAAGAATTACAGTTATATTTATGCATACTTTATCTTTTATCATAACTAAGAAAAACTAAATTATAACTATCTGTTCTTCAACCCCATGAAAGACCCCAGAAGAATATAATATTACCTAAGTTAACAGAAAGTGCATTGTAAGCAATTTCCAAAGCTGTAAAATTGACAGACTGAGACATCTTGCTGCCTGGACAGTAACCCAAATTTCTTCTGTAACATCCATCTTCAGCTTATATTATCTATCTGATTTTTCCATGAAGCAGGGAATTTGAAAGACTGTTTCACCTGTATTCACAGTTTGTCAGTCACTTTCTTCTATATCCTGAAGAATGTCTGGCAGACTCGTTCATGAAGCAGGAACCCTGAAGGACTGTCTCACCTTATTTAGGCAAGTTCAGCAGTCATTTTTCTGTGCGTCCTGCATGCCTAGTTCATACTGCATATGATGAAACAGTTCAGGTAAGAGCGGTTTCTTGCCCAAATGGCTAACCAGCTCCATAAGGAGCCTCTTTGATGCCCATTATCCTCTTGAAGTAGATTAGTGCTCCCAGGAGGAGATGTGTCTCATTGTCATGAAAAGTCCTAAGTTCTTAAAACAGTTTAAATGCCATTTTCTTTTAGTACTATAAAGTTTAAAGAATACCTATCCATTTAATATATATCTCTGTACAACCAGAAAGCCTATATAACCTGACTACAAGCTTGACTATTGTAGATGACCATCTATTACCTGTATGTTTAATTATATATTATAATTTTAGATGAGCTTCACAAACACAGTACCTTAATCAAAAGCAGAAATATACATAATTGTTATAATAATATAACAAAATTGACCTTAAATTTGTATCAATAGATTAAGGCCCATACCAATGTAAAGTATCTCTATAGTACATGCCCCTTTAAATGTAAACAAACATTTATAAACAATCATTTAGGGAATTTGAACATTGTTGTATAGACTACTTCCTGCTGATTGGGTGCTGTTAATCAGGTCTTTCATGGGGTATCTTTGTGGTAGGTCCATCTCACCCAGCAATTCTGAAGCTGTCATGAATGCTGAACCATCTGGGTCATTGGTTTAGGGGGGTCTTGTTTGATCAAACCATATTAGCCAGTAAAGAATCCACAACTTTTTAACCTCTTTGAAAACAAAGCAGAGCCTCTTTTACAGAAGTCAACATACCTTTTAAATATATGTCAGTTTAGCTTAGTAGCCTGTAAAATAAAATATCTCTCTGTACTTATTCACAATCAAAAAATTTAAAGAAAACACAAGAATATTCATAAGCCAAACTCTCTGTGTATTTTCCATCTTTACATGGCTATTTTTCTTTACTACTTTAATCTATGACTGTATTCTGTCTCTTTAAAGACTGTTTGAATTTTTAAAACTATATTTTTTATCACTGTATATACTCTTTTTCTTTTCTCTCTCAAGCCTATGTATATTTTAAACAGACTGTGAACTGTTCAGAGGTTTATTTCTGTCTGAATCTGTCTTTATTGCATATATGTAATCTTTGTCTGACCAGGAGTGCTTTTAAAATGGTAAGCAGTTTGGTCATAGCAACCCTGGATGCTGTCTCTCTCAGCCTTTCAATATCACCAGCTCTGGGACCGACAGGTGGGAGTTGTGCCTGATGGCAGTTGGCCCATGATACCACCAACAAACTTGCAGCATGCTGCCCACAGATGCCACTCAAGTACCTGTCCTCTTGAATTAGCCAGAGCTGTTTATTCAACTACCACAAAACAGGACGCCTTCTTAAAGGAATATTGCCTCTGCTTGCTTCTAGCAAATAGAGACCATCTGAGAATATGCTGCTACAATGAAGTCATGCTTAACTTTGATTTTTTGTGTGTCTAGAATTTCTTCTCATGCTCTCTCAGATTTTATATGGATATAGCTGACCCTTATTGGAATGCCATTTTGTGTGCAGAGATAGCTCTTTCATTTCCTGGCCACTCTGACCTGAATAATCACACAGAAATTATATTAATTATAATACTGTTTGACCAATAGCTTAGGCATTTTCCTAGCTAACTCTTACATGTGAAATTAACCCATTTCTATCAATCTATGTATCAGCACGGGACTGTGGCTTACTGGTAAAGGTCTGGCATCTGTCTCCTTTGGCAGCTAGATGGTGTCTCTCTGATTCTGTCTACTTTCTCTCTGTATCTCTGCTCAGATTTCCCACTTGGCTTTACTCTACTAAGCCATTGGCTGAAACAGCTTTCTTTAATAACCAGTGTTAATAAAACATATTCATAGTATACAAAGGGGATGCCAAATCACATTTCCCTGAAACCTCAACATTTGCTGCCATGTGTCTTCTTGATGATAGCTGTTTATTTTGGGAAGAGCTGAATTCTTCATGTAGTTTTAATTTGTCTTTGCCTAATGACTAAGAATGCTAAAAATATTTTTAAGAGTATCTATTTACATCATTTGCACATTTATTGATTAGATAATGTTATTTTGCATGCATAACTTCTAGCAAATTATATGGTGAATAATATATTACATTAATTTTATAATAATTACATACAGATCTATCCTCTGTTTCATTTTTCCTATTTCATAGGATATTTATTTACTTATTGTTTATTTTGCTGAATAAATTTTAAAATTTTATTCAACCCCATTTTAAAATCTCTTCAATTATTCCTTGAACTAATAGAGACCTTTCCTTATGGTCCTTGTATATACCGATATCTCCAATTTCCTGTAGCAGGCTCAGAATTTTAAGCCATAGATTAATGTCTTTGATCTGTTTTGAATTGACTTTCAGTCAGTATGCCAGATGAGTTTATAATTAAATTCATATACATGTGGACACCCAGTCTGTCCATCACTGTTTGTCAAAGAGGATGTTATTACTCTGATGTATATTTTTGATGACTTTTGTCATATTATCAATGGCTGAAGAAGTGTGGATTTATTTCTGAGTCATCTATTTTTCATGGATATATATGTCTGTTTTGTGATTAATCATGCTACATTTGCTACTGTGCCTCTGTATATGATGTCTCCTTAATATAATTCATAAGCATAAGGGTCTTTCCATCTTCTAGCATCTCCTTCAATTTCTTTCCTCAGTATTTTTAAAGTTTTCACTGTAGAGTCTTTCCCTTTCTTAGTGATATTTATTCACAGTTCCTTTAAGCAGCTGTGGGTTGTTTTTGTTATTTTTCCCATTCATAAGTTATAATTTGATTAACAGAATGGCAAGAAGTAAATTAGAAAGTAGGAAATTTATCTATTCCCTGTGTGGCTACTCTTTCTACCCAAGAAGGAAAATGAATTTATTGTAAAATTGTTTTACTAGCTTATATTCTCTAGAATTATTCCATGTTATCAACATGTAGAAGAATGAAAATAAATCCATATCTATCACCATGCACAAAACTCAAGTCCAAATGGACTAAAGACCTCAATATAAAGCCAGCCACACTGAACCCCATAGAAGAGAAAGTGAGAAGTACATTTGAACACATTGGCACAGAAGAACACTTTCTAAATATAATCCCAGTAGCATATACACTGAGAGAAACAATAAATGGGACCTCCTAAAACTGAAAATCTTCTGTAAGCCAAGGACACGGTCAACAAGACAAAAACGGAAGAATAGAAAAAGATCTTCACCAACCCCACATCGGACAGAGGACTGATCTCCAAATATATATCATGAACTCAAGAAATTGATTGTTAAAGAACAAATAATCCAATAAAATATGGAGTACAGACCTAAAGAGAGAACTCTCAACAAAGGAATCTAAAATGGCTGAAAAACATGTAAGGAAATGCTCAACATCTTTAGCCATCAGAAAAATGCAAATCAAAACAACTCTGAGATTTCATATAACACCTGTAAGAATGGCCAAAAACTCTGATGGCAACTTATGTTGAAGAGGTTGTGGGATAAAGGTAACACTCCTGCATTGTTGGTGTGAGTGCAAACTGGTACGACCCTTTGATTATCAGTTTGGTGATTTCTCAGAACTTTAGGAAACAACCTTCCTCAAGACCCAGTGATACCACTTTTGGGTATATATCCAAAGGATGCTCAATCGTGCCACAAGTTAATGTTGCTCAACTATGTTCATAGCAGCTTTGTTTGTCATAGCCAGAGCCTGGAAACAACCTAAATGCCCCTTGACCAAAGAATGGATAAAGAAAATGTGGTACATTTACACAATGGAGTAATACACAGCAGAAAAAAAAATAACATATTGAAATTCGCAGACTAGATGACATCATTTAGAGTGAGGTAACCCAGGCCCAGAAAGACACATATCTTATGTACTCACTCATAAGTGGTTTTTAAACATAACACAAAGTAAACCAGGCTACAAACCACAATCCCTGAGAACACAGACAAAATTAGGACCCTAAGAGAGACATACATGAATCTAATCTCCGTGGGAAGTAGAAAGAGACAAGATCTCCTGGGTAAATTGGGAGCATGGGGACCATAGGAGAGGGTTGAAGGGGAGGGAGAAGGGAGGGGAGCAAAGAAAAATGTAGAGCTCAATAAAATTGAAAAGATGAATAAAAAATAAAATAAAACACTCATCCCTAAGGCGGAAAAAAGAATTACTCCATGTATAACCACCTCAAGTTATTCTCCTTAAAACTATTTATGTTGTATGTTGCATTGCTGCTGTAATTTCTATAGTAAGTCACACGTATAGATATCCCACATTTAGTTCTTTATAGTGTGGAATGCTTCTAGCTAGCAATCACTAACATGACTAAAGAAAGATTCTCTGATGACTCAGTCGCCCTTAACGATAATATAAAAATGATGTAGTAATAATAAAGCTATTATGTATAGATAGAGTCATGCAATTATAATTTCTATGCTACAGTTAAAATCATTCATAATTTGTCCAAAAAATACCCATGAGCCTCTAAGATCTCCAATTTTCCTGCCTTTGGTCATTTTGTTTTATACTGAAATGTATGGCTTCTTTTTCCCTATGATACACATGTATCATAATTTGTCTAGAAAATATGCTGTCTCAGCATCCATTCTTGGCTTAATTTATGTTATTTGAAACATTTCTTTATACACAGATTTTGACATCTTAGGTGGTTTTTTGTTATAAACTGCTCATTCTTTATGATATCAGTCCTGAATCCAAAAATAGAAGCTATAGAGCTGTACAAGTTACATGAATACATTTCTCTCTTTCCATATGACTTTCATAAAGCCATTCACATATGCTGTCCAGAGTCTAGCATATGATGTACACAGAATCTACAAAGTTATCGCCTTGCAGGTCGTCTAGGTTTCAATTTTCACTCACCCATTTACTCTATGTCACTGCTAGGATTCTGACTGCTTGTAGCTGCTACAGCTTATCTTATTAAGACCATTGGCTCAGCTCTCCCTTACATTATTGCTTCTCTTTCTAATATGCCACATACACATATTAAACTAGTTTTTTTCTTGGTCAGGGACTTCCTAGAAACAATGGTAATTTAATTTACAGAAAATCTTAATGAATGTCAGGCGGTTGTGGTGCACACCTTTAATCCTAGCACTTGGGAGGCACAGGCAGGTGGATCTCTGTGACTCTGAGGCTAACCTAGTCTAAAAGTGCTAGTTCCAGGACAGGCTCCAAAAGCTACAGAGAAACCCTGTCTCAGAAAACAAAACAAAAACAAAAAAATCTTAAAGATAAACACTAGAATGACTTTAAGATGCAAAAATCCCCACTTGCATAAATATTAAAGTATGGATTATTATAACCTCAGGAAATATTTCTTTATGAAACATTAAATTAATAGCATATTATTGTATGGGGTTATATATGCTCAATTTGTTTTAAGACAAATAATTTTCTTTATTGTTTATTAATACATTATTGGAATCTCTTGGATGTCTCTGTTTCTGAAAGAAGTAATGATTTCATTTTTTCAAATAATTGAAAAGTATTGAGCTTTAAACTTTCATATTACAGAACATTGTTCATATGAACAAACATCCATTTAACTTTCTACCAGTTATTTTTTCCTTCTACTTAGCAATTCATTTTTCATATATTTTCAGAAAATTTATAAATATTTTTGTTTTATTTGAAGGAATACTTTTCTTATTGTAATTGATGTTTCTATCTTTTGCCTCCAGGGTACTTTAAGTTTAAATGTGTGTCACTATACCTGTTTCTTACGATATTTTAAATGAAATGAACTCATTACCATATTTGATTGTAAGATTTTCATGATTTTTAAAAATGTATTAATACTAATAAAATCTCATAAAGTCTACAAAAATTTAACTTAGTATAAGGCTGTTGAATTTTCTACAATCTTCATTTATAATACAAAAAGTTAAAGTTATTTAATAGAATACTTCTATTTCAACATATGACAATAAAGCGAATGTCTCTTAATGTGAACAGAAGTTACCAAGGATGGAAACTTATGTATGTATCTTGCAAAAGAATAAAATAGAGAATACTGACGTATCTTTTTAACTACTCTTTCGCTTTTTGTTTGATGGTGCAACACAGGAGATCTGGCAGCATAAGAAGATGCTAGAAAATAGAAAACACTAGAAAATAGGGGAAAGCAAAATATTAAGTATCTGTTGAATCAATAAATTAATATTAAATTTTAATCAGAGTACTGTTTTGGTTATTCAATTAAAGTCTCCTGCAACAATAGAAGAAATGGGCTTACATTACTGTCTTAGCAGCAGGTCTTTGCATATTACAATAAAACTCAAGATTTTTGCTGATGCACAAGGATATAAAACAGATGATCACATTGAGACATACATTTACTAAATTGATACCTGCTCTTTTTTTTCCTTTGTGTACTGTCATATCTAGGCTATATGGATTTGCTTTAAGAAAATAGAACGCAATTTTTACTGTTTGACAGTTTTTCCCAGTTAATCTTGGGTTTGCAATTTCCTTGAGATATATGTTTGAAATAATATCTTCTGAGAAATGTGTTAGAACAATATCTATTTTTCAATAAATAAAATGTTATTTGGTCCTTTTGACATTTCTTGTTACAATAAGACACTAATTGCAAATCATTTAAATCTAATTTTGAATCATACTTAAGTTAATTTAGGATTTTATCTTTATAGAACTTACATCTTGTTCTGGTTAATTATTTTACACTTAACACAAACCAATGTGATTTGGATGAGGTAAGCCCAACTCAGAAAAATGCCTTTGGAAGATTGGGCTGTAGGTAATTTCTTGGTTAATAATTGATAATAGGGGTCCAACCCTCAGTGGGTGGGTGGTGCTATCCATCTCAGGCTGATGATTCCAGGTCGCTTAAAACAGCAATCTCAGCAAGCCAGAGGAGCTAGGCAATAACCTGGGTTTTTGCAAGAGTCCCTGCTTCAGTTCTTGCTCCCAGGTTCTTGCATAAAATTTCTGTAATGACTTTCATTCATGGCGGACTACAGATTGTAAATGGAAATCAGGTTTACTCCCCAAGTCGCTGTGGGTCATGAATTTTATCATAGCAATAGGAAAAAACTAAGCCTATCTATTCGTATTACATCTACTCTGACACGAAGTGTAAAGATGATTTATGTAAATATTCCAAACAATATGGATTTATTCAATATAAGGATAATTTTATTTAAGAAAATGAATCACAGTCCTTAATTTTAAGGTTTGTCTATGATCTTGTTAATTCAATTTCTTCTACTCTTTTAAAAGGTTTGTTTATATGTGTTTTGAATTGTCCTTATTTGTGACTGAGTGTGATAATGCGACACATAAATCCAGCTTAGAATGACAAAGCAGAGTCTGCAACATTGCACCCTTCTTTCTGTATTTTTCGCTCCAAAGACAGTTCTCCCTCCCACTCCCCTCCAACCCACTCTCCCATCCACTCCTCCTAATGGGTAAAGACTCCCATGAAGAATCAACAAGGTCTGGCACATTAAGTTTGGGCAGGACCTAGCTCCTTTTTTTCTGCATTATATGGTTGAGCATGACATCCCACCATAGGGAATGGGCTCCAACAAACTAGCTCATGCACCCAGGATAGATCCTGGTCCTACCTCCAGGGGCCTCTTAGATGGTCCAAGCTTCACCCCTGTCTCCCACATATGAAGGACCTAGTTTGGTTCCATGGAGACTTCACAGTTGCCAGTCTAGAGTTCATGAGTTTCCACCAGCATGGTTCAGCTGTCTCTGTAGATTTCTTCATCATGCTCTCCACCTCCCTGGCTAATATATTACCTCCTCCCTCTCTTTAATTGGATTCTCAGAGATAGGCTGAGTACTTGGTGCTTGTGCATCTCTGCACCTGGTTACATCAGTTACTGGATGAAGACTCTATGATGATAGTTGTGGTATTCACCAATCTGATTACAGGGAAGGACAGTTCTGGTACTCTCTCCACTATTGCCAGGAGTCTACACTGTAATGAACCTTGTGGATTCTTGGGAATTTCCCTAGCACCATGTTTCTCCCTTAACCACACAGTGGCTCTCTCTCTCTCAATATTTCTTTTTCTTTGTCTCCCATTCCATTCCTCTCCCTCCTCGATCATCCTCCATTCCCTCCACTTTACCAGCCACCATTCCCCCAATTTACACAAGAGATCTCAACTAATTCCCCTTCACAGTTCAATCCGTGATTGCCTCTTAAGGTCTTCTTTGTTACCTAGCTTCTCTGGAGCTGTGGATTGTAGTCTTATTATCATTTGCTTTATATCTAATATTCACTTATGAGTGAGTATATACTACATTTGTCTTTCTGAGTTTGGGTTACCTAACTCAGGATAGCTTTTTTTCCATCCATTTGCCTGAAAATCTCAAGATGTCATGATTTTTTTACAGCTGAGTAAAACTCCATTGTGTAAACATACCAAATTTTCTTAATTCATATTCAGGTCAGGGGCACCTAGGTTGGTTCCAGGTTCTGACTATTATGAATAATGCTTCTATGAATATATTGAGCAAGTGTCCTTGTGATATATGACTGAGTATCCTTTGAGTATATGTCCAAGAGTCGAAATGCTTGGTCTTGAGGTGAATTGATTCACAATTTTCCAAGAAACCACCATACTGGTTTACAAAGTGTTTGTACAAATTTTCTCTCCCAGCAACAGTGGAGGAGTGTTTCCCTGACTCCACATCCTCTCCGACATAAGCTGTCTGCAGCCTCAGTATTTTTGATCTTTTGACAGGTGCAAGATGGCATTTCCGAGTCTTTTTGATTTCATTTCCCTGATGACTAAGGATGTTGAGCAATTCCTTAAAGGTCTTTTGGCTATTTGAAATTCTTCGCTGAGAATTCTCTGTTTAGTTCTGTACCTAATTTTTCAATTGGATTATTTTGTATTTTGATATTTATTTTCTTGAGTTCTTTATATTTTGTGTTGTAAGAGGTTGCTAGTTCATTTCCCCACCAGCCGGAACATAAGACTGGAAAATAATCAGACAGAAACTATATAATTTGCAATACTGTTTAAGCCAATCACTTAAGCATAATCCTAGCTCATTCTTTTTTTTTTTGAGAAGTGTACCAATTTATTGGTATAAAGAAGAATTGAGGGGGCAGTTTATTACTATGACCATTTAGCGAATAGTAGTGCTACTGGGTTCTTCTCTAGTGCCCATGACCTAGTCAACCATA
>JAQHUG010000131.1:4969211-4980232 GCA_028555095.1 Dicrostonyx torquatus
TTTTATCTTATTATATGTATATCCTCTTTTTTCAGAACAGATTCTAATAACTCAATAATAAAATAATTCAACAACTCAATAATTTATTAATAAAAGATTCAATAATCTTTCATCCTATCATATCTATATTCCTCCTTTTGCTTTTTAAGACAAGAAGCTTACATCTAATTTCCTTTGTTAAGCTTTTTTCCTGAGCATTACCAATAACAACCTGCAACTAATCTCCTTAAACAATAACAAATACCAATGGAAGAGAAAAAAAATACTTACCCCACTGTAACATGAGGGGGTTTCTGTGTCTATGACAGGATCTGGAGTGATTTAGAACGAGTGACAGAACACTAAACATAGTTTCTTTTCTTCAGAAATGACCAAGACACACAAAATATTTTAAATGCTAAGAAGTGCAAGGCAAAGAAATATACATGTGAACACGTAAGATTTTTCTTCGTGAAAAAACGTCTGGGCTTATAGTATTTATTAATACACCTCACAGCAGTTTTTCTGTAATAGGATATTTGTTTTTAATACTTAGGCATGTAGAATATTCATGTACTACATTTCAAGCTGTTATAATAAAAGTAGGGAACTTCTTGCTAAGTGTGGCAACCAGAATACTGATTTTCTTACTCAGCATTGTTTCATCATCTCTACAAGCCAATTAGATCATAGTTGAAAGGAATAATAGCACAGAAATAGTGTCCTTTCACTAAGAACGTACAAGGCAGACACACTGTACCATGAAACCACAAGCAGAAACAACAGTCACTCTTTAATTTGCAATGCTGTTGGCAGGATGATTATGTAATGAAATTACAACATTAAAGAAAAGATCCTCTGTGGGCAACTGTAAGAATTGGAATGTTGCCTTTTCTATTTATGAAAACAGGGAGGAGTCATTGCAGCTTTAGATAATTAAATTAATCAAAACAAAGCTATTTCTCTTATTCTAAAATTATTCCACATACATGCTTACTTCCTCAAAATGTATTATGGAAGGTACCCTGAAAGGGAATTAGGTTTGGATGGTGATTGGTTTTCTTTTTTGTTGTCTCATAGAGTATATCCTGACTTCAGCCTGCCCTTTTCCCCACTTCTCACGACCTACCTCTCCTCTCCCCCAGATACACTCTTCCTCCATTTACCTTCTAAAAACACCAGGACTCCCAGGGATTTCAATTAATTAAGGCTAAACAGTATGCAATAAGACTTGGCATAAACCCTTATATCAAGACTAAACAAGGCAACCCGGTACGAGGTAAAAGGTCCCAAGAACAGGCAAAATAGTCAAAGATGTGCCCTACTCCCACAAAACCCAACGCTAACAGCAATAACATATACACAGAGGATCTATTACAGACCCATACAGGCTCCATGATTGTCGCTTCAGTCTCTGTGAGCCCCTTTGAGCTTCGTTTAGATGACTCTGTGCGCCATTTTCTCTTGGTGTCCTAGACCCGCTCTGGCTACCGTAATCATTCATGACCCTGTTCTCCCCCAGAGTCCCTGAACTCTGCTAATATTTGGCTGTGGGTCTCTCATCTGCCTCCATAAGTTGCTTAATGAAGCCTCTCTGACGACACTTGGGCTAGAATCTCAATTTGTTCCACTCACTGGTTGACCACTCCCACAAGCTCTGAGACTGCATTGCTCCAGCACATCTTTCAGGGAGGGCAGATGGATCATATGTTCTTAGGCTCGGTTGGTGTCCTAGTTCCACCAATGGAAGTCTAGCCTGATTATAGAAGGTGTTAAATTCAGGCTCCATATTCTGTTACTAAGAATCCTTTCTAGGGTCTCCATCATGGGTTCCATATTTGGGCATTTAGGTGGTGGCATGGGAACCTAGTGCAGGGGAAACTTCCTGGATCCTATCAGGGCTGTGATTATTTTAATGCTGACTTTCAATAAATGACAGAGAACCAAACCTTATAAAAGTTAAAGGAAATGGAACCCTATAAAGTATATAAACCTTTTAAATAAAATCACCTCCTAAGCAGTTCTTACCATTTCTTATTTTTGCTTTCTGCTATTGCTCTAACAATGTTATCTAAAAAGAAAGGGACCATAAGTTTTCCTCCAAGAAATCTCAGCACATTTTGTGTGGTCAAAAATCATACAAAAAAGTGTAGCTATTTCCACAGTTAACAATGGTAGACATTATGTGTGGAAATGTAAAAGTATAAAAATTTTGAAAAATGGGGTCACTAAATTAGGACTCAATCCTTTTGGATCAAATCTGGAAAGTCATGTCCACCATCAGTGTCAGATATTGTAGCCTCAGATTTTCATAAATGTCTTTGCGTAACTTATTTCCTTTTTCCAAATCTTCAAATACGTGTCTTATTTTATAAAGAGTGATGATTTATTGTTTCCGACCACCCCTTACTCATTTATTTCCCCCTCCATTCATAGTATATATAAGAATGAACACAATATGAATTTCTGTCATGGGCACCAATAATTTCACATCAATCAAAATGATTCTAAATAAAACCAGGATGTGAGTAATACCTAATAAACCCTCCCATCTCTATATTATATTCATTTGAATAATGAACATCTTGTCAAAATATTGAAGATAAACACATATTATTCTACTCTAATTGCACAATTGTGTCAGACTTTCACCAAAAAGTCTATTTTACATAAAATATATGTTGGAAAAAAGGAACCTTTAGCAGCAATTTCCTTTCTAGGAAATATCCTAGACCTTGGTATGGTCACAGGTCCTGAGTGAACCTCATAGATACAAATAATGGTCACCTTAAAAGGCTATAATTTATCTTAGAGCACTAAGGAATGGGCTTGGAAATCATGATCAGAAATCAACCAGGTCAGTAGTATATTTTTAAAATTTTCCTTTAGCATTTCCTACATATGCAATGTCCTTACATCATTTTTACCCCTTCTATTTTCCTTCCAACTTCTTCCCTGCTCTCGACTCCTTCTAAAATTCATTATCTCCTCTTGTATATTATCCATGAGCATATGTAAGCACACACACACACACACACACACACACACACACACACACACACACATACAAATGCTTTACTGGGTCTCTGTACATGTGATTGAGACAACACTGAGCTTTCATTACTTCCCTGGGCTCATTGGTGAGAAAAACTGATTTCTTATTATTAATGGCATGTCAACTGATGTTGTCATTATGGAGGTGGGCTTGTTCAGACAACCATATTATCAATATCTCACTGGAAAAACTTCTCCTTCATGAGTAGAAAGATACTATATCATAGAAGATATCTTTGTTCTCCAGCTCTTAGAAACTTTCTGCCTCTCTTCTATGATGCTACTCAAGTCTTACTGTAGATGTGCCAATTGTGGTTGGACAACTAATGGCGATTAGTTTTTGCATTTTTACCAGATATGAATCTCTCTCACAACTTCTGTGTTCTTCAAAAAGTAGCATCTTTGATGATGACTGACAGCTACACTTATCTCTGTGTACAAGTACTTAGGGTAGTTAGGGAAGACTGTACTGAAACTTTTCATTGCAACTTTTAATACTGTGAGAACTAGTCCTCATGAAGATTGCCCCAAGGTCAGGTCTAGATTGATTCCTTGAATTACTATACTCAAAGTATATGGTATTTTCAGCAATAATTGTATTGCTGTTAATTTCTGGGAAGCAACTAGGAATAATATATACAAGATCACATATTATTTTGAGAGTCTCTTACCCCCCTCCAAGAGCATGAGTAGAGGTTTTCCATCCCTGGAACGGTGGGGTTTTTTGATACTCTTTGGGTCCTGGGGGTAACATTATTACCAAATATGTGTGTGTGTATGTGTGTACCTGTACATATGTTAACAATTCTCCATAAATATTTACACATATATGTGCATGTATTTTAATATATTTTATATTAATTTATAAGATAGATTATATAACTATGTAGTCTATAATCAGCATAATGATAATATATTATATAGAATTTAAATTCCATATATACTACATGTAGTTTGAGTAAACATGTTAAATAATGTTTCCCTGTGACATTTTCAAGTATCATCATGGTTATGTCTCTCCTTCTCTCCTTCCAGTAAAAGTATCTGTATCTACTTTTTTTTCCAACTTATTGTAGTTTGTAGCATATTTCTAAAACTTTTACTTGGCTCTAATTAGCCAAATTAGATTTGGCATACAGATCTGTATTCCCATATAAAATATAGAAATCTTATTTAAACTTTAATTACAGATTTAAAAAATTATGTTTATTGTAGATATACCTCAAATAACACATAGTCCATGATGATACAATTATTCAAAATGTATTTTTTATTTTAAATAAAAACTGTGTGCTCTTTTACTATTTATTAAATTTGACAACCATAAACATGTATTAAATTTTTATTCTTTACCAATATTTTTGTAATTTTTTTTCTTGCTCAATCAGACTTCTTTGTAGGACATATTAATCATCTTACGTTTTCCAAGGGGGTTACTTTGGTTCTTACATCAGCCGGGTAATACACACTTACTTGATGTAAATTCTACCACTGGCTCCCATTTCATGTAAATACCAACATTAGCATGGAGACAACTGAATTTAAATATGCTATTCTTTATCAAAAAACAACTTTTGTCATAAATGTTACTATAAACTTTAGAGATAAAATGTAACATTCTCATTATTATATTTACTTGAAAGTCTTTTAAATGAACTTCAAATTTAAAAAATGCATCGTATATCAGGAACGTCCTACGCAATGACAAAACAAAGCAGAAAAATACTAGAATCTTATTCTTAAAGATCTCATGTCACATACAAGAAAATGAATACAAAAGTGATTGTAGGTTTGCCACATTGGAGATTTGTCCAACTACCAGCTGCATGAAATAATTTCTACCTGAAAACCAAGAGTGTTCTGAGACAGCAGCGTGGAACTGGCAGGCTTTCTCAAGTGATAAAAGGTGTTTCTGAGTAGAAGGAGCAGGATGACCACAGACAAGACGTTGTGAATGCGTCATAGTCACAGACACAATGTTAATAATGTTGACTACTAAATCCTAACAAAAATGTTTAGCTTCTAAATGTTCCCCTTTACTTTGGAGAATTGGCAAGCCAAAATGTCTGTAGCAGAAGTTTACATTAGCTACATTAGCACATATGTCCATGTGAGAGAACTCTAGTAGCAAAGGTAGAAAACAGTGTTTAGAGACTAAAGAAACAGAGAAAAGATGGTATAAAATTATATGTTTCATAGTATGCAAGAGAGAGAAAAAGTAAGAATGAATTCTCTCCTATTAAGCAACTGTGAGTTCAATTCCATAGCTGTTGATTTCCACCAAGAGAAATGCCACTATTATAGCATTGGTGAGAACCTAGTCAGCCCTTTCATTATATTTCCCTGGATTCAGAGCTACGTAAAGCTGTTGTTGAAACTTTTTTTCTTTGACTTCTTGCATAGTACCTACCAGCACTGTGAGAGCTAGCTCTCAGGTGTGAATCTCGTGGTAAATACATCTTAATTTCTCCAAGTTCTGTGAAGGGTGTGCAGAAAAAGTGTCTTTTTTTTTTTTTTGTCTTTTTGAGACAGGGTTTTTCTGTAGCTTTTGGAGTTTGTCCTGGAACTAGCTTTTGTAGACCTGGCTGGCCTCAAACTCACAGAGATCCACCTGCTTCTGTCCCCTGAGTGCTGGGATTAAAGTCCCAGCACTGGTCTGGTCCCACCACCTGGCCAGAAAGAGAGTCTTACCTTCATGCTCTGGCAAAAAACTAGAGCAATGGAAATAAGCTGTGTTTTTTTTATGCTAAATTTAATTAAAATATTTCATAACACATTTTTATGCACACAATAGGCTCTGTTATTGTCAAGTTTGGCACAATAATTTTTAAAACCATTTTGACAATACATAGTATTTTCAGCTGTATACAAACTGATGTCCAATAATTCATGCCACTCTAATGCAAACACATTAAGGAAACTTTTACACATCAAATAAGTGATTTGTACAAAAAGGACCATAATATAAAAATGCATTACAACATTTTCATTAGAAATTTAGGAGAAAATATACCATTGCCAGTAAAATGGATGGATGTTATAACATATGAGTTAAGTCAAAACATAGAAAGAAGATGAATGAAGTATAATTGCATAAATCTTCACAGATGGATCTCAAGGTAGTATCTAATGAAGTACTTTTCCTGCATTAACAAAGATAAAATTATGTTAGGTCATTTCACTTAGTGAAACAAATGCAGATATCAAGTTTCATTGATAATTGAGAGACAGGGAAGCAATTACTATAAATACTAGAAATGATTTGATGTATTTTTAATTGAGTAAACTGCTCATGACTACTCCTTATTGAGATGTTAATGTCTGAATCATCTTATAATCACTCTTGTATACATTTAGCAATTGATGACTCAGTTACTATGCTGCTAATGTCTTGAATGAATATTTTGATACTTTTTTTCAGTTTTTCAAAACGGGTTTGATACATTTTTAAACAGTCTCTTTTTTGTTGTTTATTCTTTTACACTCTACCTGATAATTATCACCACACATATGCTAGATTCCATAAGAATAACTCAAAACTTTGTGGTTATCTGCACTTAAACTTTTGAAAAAATGTAATGTTTCCAGTGTTTTATTTGTTTCTAATTATGGAATCTCCTCTAGATTTTGGTGATACTTTTAGAACACAAAATTGATTGAATTATTATCTGGGAAAATGTTCATAGTTTGTGTTTTTAAGAGGGCAAAGTTAACCTTTCTCTATCAACAGCTTTATCTCTGTGGGGGACATTTATTGGTTTCTATCTTTAAGCAAATCTTTATTAAAATATATCATTTTCCTGCAGCTTGAAGCTAGTGTTAATTTTAAGTCATGAAATTGTTTCTTTTAAACATCTAGTCTTGTTAAATCTACTGAGCAGCCTGAAACTGTGAAATGTTTCCAAACTCTTCAGAATTTTTGCTTTTAAAATGTCATACAATTTTTCATGAACATAATAACTTTAATTAATTTGTCAATGTTCTTTCTGAAACTGAAGCCAATTTAATGACAATACAATTTATTTTTCACTGAATATGTCTATAGTTAAAGAGACATGATAGTTTAATCTAATGTAAGTTTTTCTTAGCACAAAAGTCAGTTACCTTTATTAGCTAATTTAGGAGTACTTGTATTTAATGATCCTGTTGGAAAACAATCTCTACTTGGCCAAAGCTGAGAGATTCAGCAGGAAGGGGTTTACCTTGTGGATGTTTTTCTGACCAAATCTAAACTAAACTAAATGAGAGACAAATCCTTCTCTGCCTAATGAGGGTCAGCACATCAAAACCAGGCAATTAGAAGCCACCAAGATGACTCAATGCACACAGACACATTGCAGCAAATATGATAATCTCTTGGACCAAGATGGTAGAAGGAGATCATGGGATCCCACTAATTGTTTTTGGATATTCACATGCACATGCACACACATATGCATGCCACACACTCACACATATACAAACACACCCTCCCTCACTCTCTCTCTCTTTCTCTCTCTCTCTCTCTCTCTCTCTCTCTCTCTCTCTCTCTCTCACACACACACACACACACACACACACACACACACACAAACAATTTTAAAAGTAACAGAAAAGGCAGATAATGAGTCGACGAATGTGCTGATGACATCTGACTCCACAAAAAACAAATTGCTGATATCATTATCACTTTCAATTTGACTGCATGAGCTGCCTCAAATATAACTTGTGTAATTCTGTTAGCAGTTCACAGGGTTAAATTACTCAAGAGAGAAACATACATGCTAAAGAGCAAGTAGGAGTATATAAAAGAAACAGACTTCACTTCTAGTTGTTTCTATGAAGTATGATTTTTTTTGTGGTGTAAACCACTTGTGCTTAAAATATCTAAATGTTTTTAATTCTTGAAACATAAAACATACATTTACATCCTCATTTTACAAACTTTCTCATGTATGGTATATGAACTTCAAAAGGAGGCAGATTGTATGTGTCTAGGTGGAACAGGGATGAAAATATATTTATATTATGCATTGTAAATATATAACGAAACTATTGTATAAAATGTTAATATTAGGTGGCATAATATTTCAAAAGAATCTGTTGAACAGTTTAAACTTAGTTCATGAAGATAATTTTCTTTTGGTATTTTTTAATACAAGGTATCATGTCTTACTAAATTTTTCATCTAATCTATAAAGATATTTAACTTGTCTTTAATGTGGTTTTCACAAATAGGTAAAAACAGAAGTTTTTTTAAACTATTCAATTGACATTTAAAAATGTCATTTTTAATGACATTTTAAAAAATTAATAAATAAATAATTATTTTCTTTTCACAATGAACATAATACTAAATAAGTTTTTCACAGACGGTATCTTGGATATAACTAAACTTTACATCTAAGTGGTTGTTAAAGAAGTCTCAATAGTTACTCTGTAGAAAGCTTAGACCATTCTATTAGGTCTAGTTAACAAATGTTACATAATCCAGTCCTAAGTGTGTCTTGACAACAGTACCATTTAGTTTTTTCACATATTTGCAATTAATGCAAAACTCTTTGAGAATGGCTCCGTTTCCCCGAAGTGGTACCAGAATGTCTGGATTGACTGGAGTTGATAGTTTCACTTGTGAAAAATGATTCATACTGTTGAATCCAGGCTAGCTAAAGGATACAACAATTACATTTTTATTTATTATAAGGGAAAAACTCATGAACAGAAAACGAGAAATCCAAGTCCAGTAAGGCCCTGCGGGAATAGGAGAGAGAGAGAGAGAGAGAGAGAGAGAGAGAGAGAGAGAACACCTGGGCGGTGCACAGGGTTTTCCTTGGGTCCCAGAAAACCACACCTTTCCTGGGCTCCTCCTCTTAAGGATAATGGCTAACAAGATTTTCCCCATTATCACATATCTGAGATATTGGTGTACATATGTGGGAACAAGCACACTCCTTTGTCAGTTGAGGCTCTCTGTTGTTCTCCACTTTGACATCTTCTTGGGGATCCTTCTGTCTCCACTGATTACTGAATTCTAAGAACTATATGCCGAGAGAGAAGCTCTCCATTTTCATTATTACATCAGAGATTGGTTATCATAACTGAGCTATTGAAGAAACAATTGTAGAACTACCTCTAGTCATGATGATGATATCTACAGTTGACCATTTTAGGTCTGCTGTACTAAACAGAGACAGTCAATGTGTGTGGACACACCACAAATGTGTATCTACCGACTACAATCCCCATGGGGCTCTGGTTGCAGTGTCATCATATGTCTCCAGGAATTTCCTAATTGCAGGTATCTGAAATACATGGAATCATCCTATATTGTCTTTTGCCTCTGTTTGTGTCTTTTTTTTACTAAGCATAGTCCCTTGAAAGGTCAACTATATTATATCACACAGCAGAGTTAAAGTGGTTTCTGTTGAGAGAGAGGGCAAGAGTTCCAAGTCTTTCTCCCCTGGAGATAAAATGAAAATGAAAACCAGGTAGTTTTCTGCACAAGAAAATATCCCTGGGCGATGTGAGGTGTATAGTTTAATATGCTATAGCAGCATAACAAAAGCAAATGAGAAGGAATAACTGCACAGACTGGGTTACTAGAATAGCTTCATTTTCCGTAAGTTATCTCATCCCCCAATTTAGTGTAGATTAAAACAGAGAAAGAACTCTTGAGTTTACAAGTGTTTCTCCTAAGGAAAAATAAAAGCACAGAAAGAAACTAGCTCCTTCTGCCTCTTGCAGAAATTTCTGAGGAATGTAACACTAAGTAGGTCAAAGCAGTTATCAGTAAATAGCTGGAAACAAGAAAAATAAGGCCATCAGAATCACCCCCAAAGGATACTAATACAGTTTTCATTGGTCCGTATTATAGACACCTTCAGAAGTAAAGACTAGTAGTTGCAGTAACTGTGTCATCCCAACAAACAAGACGTGGATATAACCACAGGCCAATATCACCATCCCTTCTTCCCCCCAGTCCTTAGATTTTGTATGTACAGATCCCAAAACCACCAGCAATGCGAGAAATCTTGACTCTAATTAATTCTAAAAATTCTACATATGCCCTAAATGCTGTCATCAAGGGTAGGCATGCTTGCATACTGGTTTTCTCATGTGTGGACACACTTCTTAGGTCCATAATTTAAACCCTGTCTCTGTTATCATTCTATAGGCAAATATTTTGCTTGACACAGTGATATCACAGCTTCAGCCCCTAGGTCCACCTCTCAGATATAAGAATTGTGAGTGTCAAGCTCCATGTCCCAGCTTCAAACTGTCGTGTGTAGAGTACGTTCCTACTGCTGCTACCACAAGCATGCCTACACACCGACTCTGGTTCCTGGATGAATCTCTCACTCAGGGTCTCCATATAGATAAAAAGTTAAGAGAAAAATCCCAACAAATTTTGTTTGAAATTTTGTTTGAAAGTTTGCTAAGAATCTCAAATTACTTAGTTTGCCTGCCAAGGCCTTCCATATCTTCCCAGATACTGACCTCAGCTGCTAGAACTACAGAGATTAATTTGCTATATCCTCTCCAGCATGAATCATACCAGAAAACTTCTAAATAGTACCTTTGACATCACCCATAGCTGCAGGTCTTTCCTCTTATAAGTGAGATGGGAAGTGGTGTGTATTTTATAAAGTTCCTGTTCATTATTTCTTAAAATAAACTTTAATGACCTTCTTTTTATCTATTCCTTCTGAGAATCCCATTATTGTGTGTATAGTTTCATCAGTTGATGTCTCAGACAATGTTAGCCTCTATTCACTGTTCATTTTGTAGGCGCTGGAATGAAATGAGAGCTTAAAGATGACATAACAAACCCAAGTGGCTGATCAGAAAATCTTGACTGAGACATTGTAATTAAGCCCTTAAAGTTAAGGAAAAGAGCAAATTTAAAAAGCAAAAGCAGAGCAGAGAAGTCCGCCCTTTTCATGGCAGCGGGTCCTTGGTGAGTGCCACAGGTTCAGATCCACTGGCTCAACTCAGGGTAAGATCAACTC
>JAQHUG010000131.1:4983472-4994597 GCA_028555095.1 Dicrostonyx torquatus
GATTGGGTTGAAGATTAGATAAATGTAGTTAGTTACTTTCTTCTCATGACTTGGCCAATTTATTGATTGCATAAGAATTAAGCTAGTTGACTGTGATGGAGGGGGGAGGGCCTTGGCTTCCCATAGGACAGGGTATCCTGCATCACCTTAAGGAAGCAGGGGGAGGGCAGTGGGGTAGTGGGGGAGTGGGAGGGCTAGGAACAAGGGGAGTAAATGTAAATTTTTCTTTTAACAATAAAAATTAAAAAAAAAAGAAAAAAGAAAAAAATAAATAAAAGCAAAAGCAACAGGATGATGTAAAGTAACTGCTCTAGTTATTTTATGTTGCTATAGTAAATGACTGAGGGTAGTAACTTGGGAAAGAAAGGGTTTATTTGGCTTCTACATACTGATCAGAATCAATCATTGAGAGGAGTTAAAACAACAATTCAAGTGGGAGCAGAGGCAGGGATCTTGAAAGAAAGTATCCTCCTGTCTTGCTCTCCATGGCATGTCTTGCTCAGCCTAATTTCTTATGCCACTCAAGAACACCTTCCCAAGAGTGCAATATCACATAAGGCGCTGGAACTTGCCAAGTCAATGATTAATCAAAAAAGACATGTGCCCATAGGACCATCTGATGAAGGCAGTTCCTCTACTTCCCTCTTTCTTGATATGTCTTGGTATGTATCAGGTGAAAAAAAAACTATCGATAAAATAATCTACTTACAACAATAAAAAGTCAAATTCAAGATATTCTACATTGTCTTTTAAAATGCAAAGGTAGTCAGACACTAAAGGTACACACTTTTAATAGAAATTCTTATGAAGTCCCAAATTAAATCTAAACCCACTAAACATCAATGTTATTGGTGAATATTATATATGCAGATATACATATTAATTAAATCCTGTAGTAGTATTGAATATTTTATTTTAATTCTACTGAAATTTTAAAATTTAGAAACATCATTCTATGTTAGTGAGGAAAGGAGGGACAGGGAAAAACTGAGGGCTGGAGGAAGGGAGGAAGAAAGGAAGCAAGCAAGCAAAGAAGGAATAATGGAAGGTTCTAAATTGTTTCACTTTACAGCTCAAAGAAAAAAACAAAAGAAATAGAATAGCAAATGCAAAACAGAGGAGGAAAAAGCTCTTTTAACTAACCTAATTATTCCCCCCTCTGAAATTAATTTTACTACAGGGCTTGTGATCCATTTTACCATTTTTTTTATTCATGCAAAAAAAAGTTCAAAGGCATTCAGAGAGGAATAGTTGCAGACAATTATACTGGGTTAGAGAATACAAGCTGGGGGTGTTGGAGTCGCTGTGAGGACAGAAGGGAACGAGAAAAAGGAAACCGTACTTTCAGTTCTAGAAATCAAGTGCTAGGCCCGGCAGTTGATGTCTGCTCATAGTTGGAGTGGGTTGCATGTAGGCTCTCAGAAACCACGAGCACGCACACATGAGGGAGAGACAATGAATGAATTAATATTGCGGTGCTGAGGCTGAGGACTCTAACCAGTCCAGGGTAATAGACTCTAGCAGTGAAAGTCTGCAATCATTTTCACTGGGAAGAGGCTTTGGGGATATTTAAGGACCCTTTTCATAAAGTGGACAGTCATCTCTCTGTTATTTTCTTGTAGTGACTTACGGAAATCATTTTTATTTTCATCTTATGACTCGAGGCTGGTCTTTTTTAGTTTTCTTTTCCTTTTGTGGGCAAGAGAGCACATTTTATCTCCATCCAAGGATTACTGATTGCCATTGTGCTATTTGGGTCATAGAATGTCAACACATTGATCCTTCTGTTCTGGATGCGGAGCTTCTTTGTTCATTAGAAAGTCTGTAAAAATCTCTCTTCACAACATTTTGTGCAAGAGACTGTTAAGACAGGCATTCATTCTATCCTTAAATATGCCTGAGAAGTGGTTGACTGAAAGGCTCTCTTCATTTCTCCTTTTCCTCCTCTATCCCTATGAACACACATCCTTCATAAATATATCTTTTTGTTTCTAGTTCTGATAATGACCCTAGTTTGGACAATAAATAACCCATTAAAAATTCTGTGGTAGGGGTGTGCTCTGCAAGACATGGAACTATTAGAAAACGTTGACCACTCTAAGAGGTGTGACCTTGAAGAGCATGTTGAACCCTTCCACAGTTTGATTCCCAACACTCTTTGATGAGAAATTCTACCAAGGTCTCTCCACGATAATAAACTGTCTTTCCACAGGCTAAAAGTAAAAAGGCGTTTGACCAGAGGCTCATATCTCTAAATCTTTGAACCAAAGTAAATATTTTCTCTTTGGAAGTTTATTATCTCAGGCCTTCTTATAGTGCTGGAAGATGAAAAAAGCACACTAGGACCTTTTGCAAATCACCTGATGAGTAAAAGTCATTAAAGATTTATGATACAATGAATGTGTCAGTAGCTCTTAGCTATAAGCACTGTTCAATCAACTTTTACTTCTATTCTTAAGATCCATGGCACGATGTTAAGATTACCTTCTCTAGACAATGTCAGCAACTAAGAGTCTGATTTCTGGTGGACATAGTAATAATCAATGCCATTAGCATTTTTCTGTGTCCTCTGTCTTCTAAGTCCTTTAGGAGTTATCTGAATGTGAAGTTATTTATTAAAATCATTCAACATCATTTTCAGTTTTTGAGTATGTTTTTAGAAAGTAAGTGTATTATGTAGTATCTGTGTTTCTTGTTAGTTTGACAGAATAACATAGACAGTTCTGTAGCCATTTTTCACAGAATGTCTTGATATGCAGATGTATTTAGATCCTTTTGGTTTTTCAACATTTTATTTTAATGAATAAATTTTTATGTTCTGAGTAAGGTTATAGAAACTGAGCAGGCATTTTGCCATGGCCACTGAGCAAAGGAATTTCCTTAAATAAATAGTATGGTTTGGATTTCATACTTCATATGTTGATTGAAAACAATGAACACTCCAACTTAGAACACCCCCAGTTTGTGAAACTTACTAATCATGGTGTTCTTTTGGTATTAAAGTAATACTTCCCCTTCTATAAAGATAATAATATAGAATATTATTTTCATCCAATGAAAGAATCAGGATTGTGGTAGAGTAGTGAGTGAAGCATGATTAATAATATTTGAGACAGAAATTGGTGCTCAACCTGAAGACCAGACAAGCAAAGCAGTCAGCCACTAGCTTTTATTCTGAAAATGGAGATCCTGTCTCCAAGAATCTCAGAATGAGACTGAGACTGTGAGCTGTCTCCTCCCATATTGGGATTAAAGACATCCATCGCCCAGTTTCTATGACAACTAGTGTGGCTACTTGGATCAAAGCTGTGTGTTACCATTGCCTTGTCTGTAAGGCTGACCATTGGGGCTATTTTACTCCCTTATCTTCAGTCAAGCTTTATTTATTAAAATATAAATTAAATGCCCATACAGGTGCGCGTAATTGACTTTGAAACTTGAAAGAAATAATTATCAAGCTCATTAATTCATATCAATTATGGTAGCATATGCAAGAACAGCATAAATTGGAGGCCTGCTAAAATTTCAGTAATGATGGGGCAGATGATCTCAGATTTCATTTCATAGATGAATTATTGGCATGTGATATCTTTTAGAAGAGAGAGGTCTCATTCTATTTTGAGGGTGGGGGCACTGATAGAATTTCCATGCTACAGTGGACAGGCATACCCCATGCACATATGAAAAACAATAAAATTGGACTTTGTTTTTTCTCTTTAATAAGTTGTCACTTTTCTTTTTAGAAACTGATGTGCAACTTGTACAGATCTTGAACTCAATACAATACAAGGTAAGCTGGAACCTATGATTCTTCAGCTTTAGACTCAAGATTAATGGAAATTCAGGAACATGCCACCATGCCCATGTTTGAATTTATTTTGTGTAAAGAGGTTACAATGAGATTTGCATCTTTATTTTCCAATCACTAGTAAATATGCTACATCATTACCAATGATCTTCATACTACCAATTCCAGAACAGCATATTAGAATGCAAATTCCAAAAAATTTTGTCAGAGTTAAGCATGTTTTTTAACGACGTCTAGCTTGGAGTAGTACTTGTTGGGTGGAATTGGAGTATTATTTTCATATGTTGAGGGGAATATTGGAGTATGTTACTCAGATTCATATGAATATTTATAATTCAACTAGGTAATCCCATAAATAGGAAAATAGTGTTGTTTTAAACTTTATTAAGTAAATCTTGAACATCAATTTAAAAATCATATGCTAAAATAATTGTGTTGAGAACAATAATGTTGAGGAGCAAATCTTCCCTTGTGGTGGCTTCAGTTCAAATCCTAGGGTCTATGAATTAAACTGACAATAGTGAACAGAACAGGGATCACTTATGAATATCTGTAGATGATTGACAAAAGAAATAGGTTCTTAAATGATTAAAATATAGATTTAATTACCCTACTTGGCAGGGGAAACAGTGGGATGAGAAGTTTGTGTAAGGAAAAAACATGGATTCATTTAGCAAAAACAACTTTTTTCTTGAAAATAAAAAAAGGGAAAAAATCTGTGTCAAATAGATTAGACTTTCCATCTTCATTTTGGCCATCAATGTTGCTTACAGAGGTTTTAATAGGGTTGCTATCGTACTTTCTGGGTGGAGCTATCTCCGAGAAGGAATTGATGGAAGTCACATTTCTCTGAAACTTGTGCCTTTACTCAGATAAGGTTATCTTCAAAAGCACTTCTTTCTGAGACCTCTGGGAAAGAAAGTGAAACTCGAGGAAAGAAAGGACTGAAAATACTGCACTATGAACTATTTTACTGCAAGAGACATACTAGATATTTAAGGGCAGGGAAGATCTCCCGGTGAACCAAGGAGGAAAGCTAAGAATCAGAGCCAAGGTAGAACCTCTCACCAAAAGGCCATATTTACTGGCCTGCTGAACAAAGCTGTCCAGAGAAGAGCAACTGAAGCTGCAATAGAAGTGGACCTCTGGGACTAGGACAAGTCCCTGGAGAGTGTGTGCCTGCACAAGAACTATATGAGAGGTACTAGAATCTTCAGCCCACGTACACCAGAACTCCAGGGAACACCTAGGCTGCAGATACCTAGAGTTCCTGCCTATCCTTCCTTCACAGAACATCCTGTACCTCCAACTAGTCAGAGGGTTTTGAGAACTTTGGCCTTCACTCTTCAGAACTATACCTGCCAAACGGTACTCCAAAAATGTTATTTTCATTTCTTATATTTATTATTTATTTTCTACCACAATGTTGCCCACATAATGGTTTTGCTTTCATATATATACACTGAACTGTGTGGGAGAATTACATAATGTATATATATGTGTGTGTGTGTGTGTGTGTGTGTGTGTGTGTGTGTGTGTGTGTGTATGAAAACATTATTCACTATACTGTATCTGCACATTTCATATATTCCTTCTTTTTATTCCTACCTCTTTTCTTCTCTCATTCTTAGTGCTTTCTAATTTACTTATTTATAATATTCTATAGCCTTCATAACCTGAAAATCTGTAGAACCTCACAGAATCTTGATCTTTTCCCCTCAATAATATGTCACCCAATCTAAATTACACTTTATTTTTAAAGTTGATCTGGTCATTATCCTTATTCATCTTATTTTACTCCCAATCATAAATTTGTTATAGGTATTCCAAGGGTACTCAATGTTATCCTTGATTCTTTCTTTTTATTTTCTTTCATATTTTTATTTATTTTTCTTTCATATATTACATCCCAACAGCATCTACCCTCCTTCAACCCCTCTGCAGTTCCCACCACCACACCTCTCCTCTTCCTTGGATCCATTGTTCCCAGATGTCCCTTCAGAAAAGAGTATGCATCCCAGGATATCAAACGAACATGGTATAACAAGATGCACTAAGATAGAGCATGAACTCTTGTATCAACTCTGGATAAGGCAAACCAGTAGATGGAGAAGGGTCCCAAGAGCAGGCAAAGAGTCAGAGACACTCTACACCCACAGTGAAGAGTCCCGTAAAAATCCAGTCTAAACAACCACAACACATAAGCAAAGGACCAAACTCAGACCATGCTGCTCCAACCTCTTTGAGCCTCTTCTGAGCCCTGCTTTGACTCGGTGGTTTGTGCTCTTGTTGTGTCCTTGACCCTTCTGCATCCTACTCTCCTTCTTCCTTCTTTTTTTCCAGAGTTCCTTGAAGTGTGCCAATATTTGACTGTGGCTTTCTGTGTCTGTTCCCTTCAGCTGCTAGAGAAAGCCTCTCTGATAAGGAATGGGCTAGGCACCGATCTGTAAATATGACAGAATATCATTAGAAATCATTTCATTGTCTTTTTTTCTTTTTGGACAACTGTTATTGGAACTTAATGGCTGTTGGAGAAAAGACTGCCATTTTTTACCCAGAGTGTAGCCTCTGTTAGTTTGTCCACTCCTCATTGGATGACCTCACACCTATATGTATACAAGAATCACTAAAAATCTTAGTTGAAGGATGATTGTGTTGAAATGTGCATGATCCAGGTTCTCTCTCTCTCTATATATATATATATGTATATATATGCATATATATTTATATATATATATGAATAAATTTTAAAATTTATTTCTGCATCTATTGAGTCTAATGTTTTCTCCTGAACGCAATACACCAACTCAAGGTTTCCATGTGGCTTCCTGTATTGGCTTATTTTAAGGTGTTTTGAGAAATCTAACAGTTGAGTAGATGAGTTGGTTGTCACAGATGAGATTCACATTATGTGTACACTCATGCATTGTATCTGTGATTAAAAGCTCTGCAGAAGCAAGGTTCTAGTGTTTATTTCTCTTACAGTGTTAGTCTATCATACTGTGGGGGTGAGGCAGAGTAACTCACTTTATACCATTCATTAAGCAGAATTTGTTAGATACTTTAAGATGGCAAGAGGTCATGAGGAATTCCTGGTTTAATGTTCATATACATATTTCTAGATTCAAATTCTTTCTGAAACACGTTTACTTTCCTTTTTCAATGGAGTATTTGGTATATTGGTGGTCACAAGAAAAGTTTCTCTTCTCTTGAAGGATTAATTCTTCCTCCTGAGTGAAAAGTCCCTGTTGATAAGAGCTGGTGTGTTTGTGCTCTAATGGCGTTTTTACCATGATTATCAAACAGGACAAGAGGCCTAACATAAGCTTCTAAGGATTAACTGAAGCATTTTTTAAATTTCCATCATTTTTAGAGCAATTTGAATCAAGATGAATCTCCATTATGAACAAAGGGATGCTTGAGATTTAATTTGAGGGCAACGACACAAGTTACTCTTCACATTACATTCTGACAGAATTTTGCATGATTGTACCAAACACTTTCCAATAAGGAGTCATAGATGAGAAAAGTTGGGAAATGCTACCATGATTTAAGGATATTTGACATTGAAAGATGTGTGCTACAAAAATACTCTTTCAGATACATCTCATTGAATGGAATGAGATATAACAACATAACATGATAACAGTCTTGAAAAGATGGATAGTGAATCTTAAATCCATCCTCTGTTCTCCTTCTAAAATATGATCAAAATCTAATTGCCTCACCCCCTTCTATCTGTTTTATCTTTAAATATGATCAAAATACAACTGCCTCACCTCCTTCTGTATTCCCTCAGTCAGAGTCATCTATTGGCATATACCATAGAAGTACAGATATGTCCCTTTGTGGAGATACTGTGATAATTGTATTTAAATTTTTCTTTCATTCTAATTCACTGGCCATCACCAGGAAATTTAGAATATTTGAAAGTATCTTGATATGAATGGGATAAATGTTTGATTGATATGAGCTAATAACTCAGTCAAACTTGCAGATTCAGTTCATAAAGTGTTGATTATTAATTTAATTTTTTCTCTGTAAATTATTTACAAGAAATGTGTAACAGATTCCATAGTAATATTAAGGGGATTACCTATCTATCTAAATACACTTTTAAAGATATTTCTAATTTATAAGAGGCAGATTATTTTCAATTAAGCCAAATTCAGTTTTCTCTGTACTCCGGAGTCCTTGGAGTTGGAATAGCAGTTTATTAGGAGGCAAGAAGTAAGTACTTCATATGTTCCCTAGGATCATGTGCTTTATGAGTGAAGTATTCCATTTTGAAACAGCTAAACTTCAATGTAATGAATCATAGAATATCTTCTATTAGGACCTCAATATTGGTTTCTATATTCCCTGTCATCTGTGAGTATTTCTGTCCATTTTTGCCAATGGGAAAAGTTTCCTCAAGTTTCAAAAGGAGAATTAAGTTACCTTACAATATACAAATAATGCAAATATGGAAGATAAGACAAAAGGGAATAATGGGAAGAGACAAAGCAGAGAAAGAAGCATAATGGAGCCAAAAGGAAGGTAATAACAATGTATTAAGATGATTTTAAAATTATTGTTACTTTTGTTGTTGTTATTGGTATTATTATTATTATTTGCCTTTTTCCTTTCTGACCACAGCTTCATCTTCCTCCTCTTCTCCCAGTTCTGACCCCTGACCTCTCCTTTGCTCTGCCTTCTATACACCCGTCTTTCACTTCTATTGAGACAAGAAAGGGCATCCTCCAATGGATATCAACCAAATATATTATATCAAGTTTTAGTAACACTAGGCACCTTACTTCGTATTAAGGTTGGAGAAGGCAACGCGGTATGAACAACAGGCTACCAAAAACCAACAAAGGAATCAAAGATAGTCCGTGCTCCCACTGTTAGAGAAGACCAAGCTACATATATGCAAAGGACCTAGTCCCATGCCATCTCTCTTATCAGTCTCTGTGAGTTCCTATGAGCCCAAGATAGTTGATTCAGTGGGGTTTCTTTCAGTGTCTCTAACCAGGTGTGTTGGCATTAAGATGTTTTATGTAGCCAAACATGATGCACATACTTTTAATCTCAGCACTTGGGAGGCAGAGAAAGGCAGATCTCTGGATTGGAGGCCAGCCTGGTCTAGAGAATGAGTTTCTAGGAATTTATAGCTAGACAGAGAAGCCCTGTTTTGACAAAAGAAAGCAATCAACTAGTTCCTCTCTGCCATAAATAGTTCATCTTTTTTCTTCATTGAAAGGCAAAGCATGATAGCTAACTCACCACATTATCAAAAATATTAAATGAAGTAATGAATGCTGATCTATGAGGTATAAGTAAAATATTCCAAAGAATTAAAATTTACCAGGATTTAGAAAGTCACATATGCAAAATTTATATAAATTAGCTGGACAGTGGTGGCACAGATGTTTAATCCCAGCAGCACTCTAGAGGCAGACAGGTGGAGCTCTGTGAGTTCAAGGCCAGCCTGATTCAGAGTGAGAACAAGGAGAGGATCCAAAGCTACAGAGAAACCGTGTCTCAAACAAACAGACAAAAAGAAAACAAAAGAGAGATAAATGCAAATAATTATGGCCTCTCTGTACTACTTCCATCAGCAGGAATATCCCTCAGCTGGCATATAGCATTTGATGTTGATATGAGAAGTCATGAGAGATAGAGTGATGTAGTCAAGGACTCTTGCTAAAACTTGCAGACATTTTGATTTCTCATTTATTGTTTAAGCCATAGCAAGAGTAGGAGAAGAAATAATTGTTAACAAACCATTAAGTCTATATTCTAGATTATATATTTTTTAACTTTTCTCATATACAATAATTTATCCCTTCAAACAAACTCTTAAAAATCTTGTCCAAAACTTGGTTTTGCTGAATGGTTTCTCTCAGGGTAGCATTCATCCAAGTGTTCATGAGAATCACACTTTAATTTTCAATATACAAACACAGAAGTTCCTGTCTCACTACTCTATCACTCTTGAAGTTCAGTGTCTGAATGAATATTCTGTTGAGACTTGGGTCTTCGCAAGTTTTCATACTCTATATTCCCATTGTGAATAATTACTGCATCACTGAACATCTGTTGTTCTATCTTCCTAGTTACTATAGTTTGAGCATGTATGTTCCCTCTTCCTTGTTAGTGTATTTCAATACATCTTTGTTCTATCTTCCTAGGTTAGTGTTGTTTTGTAATGTTCTATTTTGGAGTTAAATAAATTAAAAGATATGGGTTGTACTTTCTATGTAACTACAATTTTATACATCTTGTTGTATTTCTTTGTTATTTATTTTAATGCCCATTCAAATCTTGAAATATGCTTTATATTTAAAATATGTCTATCAAATTAGCAGAATATATTCAACTATTTTTGGAAAATAATTAGTACAAAGACTGATGCAAAGAGCCAGGCAAATAGCATAATTTTAAATTTTATATTTTTGTTCAATACTTAATTTTTAGGCAGCTCCATTACAATCAAGGCTTGATGAGCAATCACTGTCAAATGCATGGTTTTCATATGGCAGGTAAGAGGGGCTAACAAAAACAATACATGTGAATTTTTTTCTGTTGTAATAAGGTACTCTTTCAAGGCATATCTGTTCCCATTCAGTTAACCAAAGCAAGTCATGTAGCCATGCCCAGGTGAAAGAGTGAGATGGTTTCTGTGTATAGGAAAGCAGAGCAATGGAAGGGAGGAGATGATGATTATGAAGAAAAAAATCAATATGTTGAGTTTAAACCTTCTAACCGAAAGGCATACGTTAAATATCTAAAAAAGTAGCTATCACATAGTTATATCAAGCATGTTCCTTAATACAAGGGTTTTGTTCAGCATAAATTCTCTAGAGTCACATACTTTCATCATTTTACTTAATTAACAGCAAAAGAATTTGGCATTTAGGAAAATGTATTTGGTATTTTTCTCTTTCAATCTTAAATGCTAGCTAATTTGTAATTAAATTAATCATTGAAGGTATGAAATGCAGTAAAAAACACTTCCACTTTTTAAGGGAATGCATTGCACCGGCTGCCAGAAACACTTTATTCAGCAGAGTTCATTGGAAAGAAGCAGCTGATCTTATGCTTTTACACCAGGAAGTGGCAACTTCTCTCTTACATGCACCAGTGAGCTCCAAGCTATATTTGTTTTTTAGAGATAAGTAAAATGTCACTCTTCTGCCTTATACTGGATTGTTATTTTGAAGAAATAACCAACACTTGCATTTTAAATCTGTGTGCTGAGCCAAAAAAAATCCATAAAATTGAGTGAGCATTTATCAGCTGTAGAAGTTCCTTGGTAGAGTTTTTGGGGTC
>JAQHUG010000131.1:4999212-5017205 GCA_028555095.1 Dicrostonyx torquatus
TCTATCTCCATCCATCATGCGAAATTTCTATGGTGACGATCAAGATACTCATCAATGTAACTATGGGGAAAAGTCAGTTCAGGCACCCTCTCCTCCATGGAGAATAGTGGGAGCAGGCTTTTGGAAACCTTTCTTCCTACTGGGTTGTCCTCACCCAGCCTCAGTAGAAGCGGAGGTTCCCAGTATCACTGCAACTTGATATACCGTGGCTGGATGACTTCCATGGAAGCCCTGCCCTGTTCTGAGGAGAAACAGAGGAGGAAGATTGAATGTGATGGAGCAGGGGGAAGGGACTGGGAAGAGAGGAGGGAGAGTAAACTTTGCTCAGGATGTTCAAGTAAAACAAACAAACAAAAGAATTCAGTGAGACATTCTGTAACAGAAGTGATGAAATAGGTTTTACATTAAGATATTCATAATCTTTGTGAACAGTGAAATCAGAACTTTCATGTTAAACTTTTATAACTAAAAGTAATAAATCTTATAGTTCTAATACAGAATAGATAGCATAAGAAAATACCACTGAAACAATAAAATATTTTTGTACCTATGTTTGTAACTAAACATACCACTAAAAAAGCATAGGGTCATTTGTCATTTTTTTTTTGGACTTACTCTCAAGTTGGGAATAATTTCTCTTATTACTATGCAAATCCACCATGCCTTTCCTCCATCCACTGAGCCTCACCTAAATTTCTGGATTCTGGATTCTTACTATATTATATGTATACTTGAAACTAAACACACACACACACACACACAAACACACACACACACACACACAGAGAGAGAGAGAGAGAGAGAGAGAATATTCCTGAATTAAATTTAAAGCACCTGGCTATGACTACAACAGCTCTATAATTCCTAAGCATTTTAATAGTATCTTTTGGAAAATTCCGGAACACTGTAGTTAATATTCCCCTAGTTCTTACCAATTATAACGTCAGCTTAGGTTTATATTTTTGATTCCAATTGATTTTGTCTGTGTCTTTCTATACTATCTTTCTTTGTGTTACCATCCTTATTGGAGTCAGGGTGAGATGTTCAAATGGGGAAAATGATAAAACACATTTGAGATGTCTTTTTTTCTATGTTGCAAGGCCATTGTAATAAGGTTTTCAGTTTTCTCTTCCTTTCTGAATAAGAATTCCCTACTTTATTATTGTAACCTGGCTCAGTAGCCTGTGATCATGAGGTGAAGGACAAATTGTTAAGCCATCAGTTACAAAGAAACTGTTAAATGTTAACATTCTTTTTAAGTTCTACCACTGAAGAATTTAGTCTTGTTAATCAGGTATAAAAAACAGCCTTAGAATACACAGCATCATCAGTGAATTCTTTGTTGAGTCATTCACATTTCGAATATTTTAATCCATTACTCTATCTCTCATGACTGCATGATAAATTCCTAATTTGTTATTTAGAAAAGTAAGATAGTTTTTACTCTTCTCTCATTTAGATTTGTAATTTAGCATTTTCATTATCAAATCATATTGTTCAGTCATGTTGAGAACTTGCATATCTGTCTACTTTCTGAGTTTAACATGCTAATACTTATTTTTTAGTTCATTTCCCCAATTCTTTTGGTTAAATATGTCATATTTATTCTCTAAGTTTTTAAATGACTGCCAGAAAGCTTATTCTTTTAGCCTATAGGATTGTGTGCTTCAGAAAATAAATGTGTGCAATTTCTCTGCTTGTCTATGACTGCCTAATTTATAATAACACATCTTAACATTTAGTGGCTTAAAACAATAAAACAAATATATGTTTCATGAATTAACAATTTGGAGCAATGTGTGAAAAGCTTCTTTCTGTTTCAAGTGGCATTGGCTAGGTTGACTAAGTTGAAGTTTAAATGTCCACTTGCATGATAATGCATTTATACAGACAGTAATTTAGTCTTTGCTACTGCCCCTAGCATTCTACCAGGGCCATCATTTGGGGTTCTGGATTTTCTTCCTCTTCTTACAAGGGACACACTTGCACATATTGCTAAAGGAGGCTGAGGACTAAGACTAAAGTTTAAAAAGATGATGATAGCAACTGTTCATCCCTTAATATCCAGACAATATATTAATAAAATATTATGAACTCTGGTCAAGTAACTTTGTGTTTAAATTCACAAAATTTTAGTAGGATGCCATAGACTTCACTCTCACTTGGAAGAGAACCAGATATTTTGTAGCTATTTCTAATTCACCACAAACATGATGTCAATTATCTACTGACATCTTTTGTGCCTCCCAAGACAACACATTCTGTAAAATTCAGTTTTAGCTGTAAAGTGTCTGCTGTCCTATTTTCAGGCTCACCAATTCTTCTCTTACTCCATTTTGTTGTATCATTTCCCATTTAGCTTGCTATTCTCCTTTGAAGAGCCTCCAATCTTCTCTGATTGTCCCACTATCTGGCACAAAATCTTTCATAGCTTTTACACTAATTTTCACTTTTTCTCAGCACCTACTTCCAGTCCTTTCATGTGAGTGCTCACACAGTTATAGAAAAACTGATGCAATGACATTCTTTTCCAGAGTCTTAGTTGGTATTTTGCTCTCAAATTGTGGTACTCCATTTCCCCCTTAAATAAAATGTTCACTTGTATTTCACAGAAAGCCAAAGTCTTATCCTTTTTACAGTAAATTTTGGAAGTTTGTTGTTCTCTGTCTCTTCCAAACATTCCGTATTTGAGCATAATCATGACTAATCATAACTAATAATAATCATAAATAGCTATCAGTTTGGAGGAAGGACTACAGAGGAGACATGCAATCAACATTTACAGTCTTCAGTAAGACTAGGATGTACATCAATGTACTAGAATACACATTATCTTATTTCCACCCAGATACTATGGACTCAAACAGTCTATACAAGTGCTATACCACATTAAGTACATGTTCAGTCTTCTTTGTACTTTTTATTTTGAGAAAGTTCTCATTAATTGTTCCATGATGTCACTGAACTCCTAGCGTAGGTAGATCTTAAACTTGAGATCAACTTTCCTTATTTTTTAAGTTAGCGATTTGCAGTATTACAAGCCTACACTACTAGACTGAGCTATCTCATTTATTTGTAAGATATTCCTCATAGCATTATGTTTACTGTACGTATGAAACTGAAGCTGTGTATGATAAATAAGCAACAAAGCTTATATTCCTATTCTGGTTTCTTACCATTAGAAAGTCTCTCTCTACGCAAAACACACAAAAAAGCTGAAGCTCTTTTGTAGGATATATTTTTCTCAATAAAAGTTGGTTTCACACAGTATATGACATAATTGGTTTCACACAGTATATGACATAATTTTCCTGTCTTTAACTTCTCCAACTAGAACACCAGAATGGCAGGAAGAATACTATCCTACATATGGGATTAACTTTTGTCTTTTAGTTTTATGAGTAATTATTTAGACCAACCTCTGCATCTTGATTATGATTTCTTTCAAGGAAAATGAAATAGAAATTTTTATCTCCATATGTTACATGGAAGAAAATAAAAATTACATAATGAAATAATTGAGGAACAATTAGTATTGGCAAAATGGTGACTTTAGACATAATTAATCTTGGGGGGGGACTACTAAAGGAATGTTGCCTCATAAATGAAGAGAAAAAATAGATTAGCTTCTGTAATTCTTTCATACTTAAACAATGGTGAGTATAACAGTTAGTCCTGGTTTTCAATTATATTAGCTATGAAGTGAAATAGGAGGCAAGTCCCTGGATGGGTCTGTAAGCTCGACGACCGGAGGATTAACTGAAAAGGAAAATTTTCCCTGAGAGTGGGTTGATGGAACCTGAGCAAACAAAAAAGAAAGGTCTGAGTAAGAGGCTTCAACATTTGCAGGCCTAGCTTTGCTTCGTCCTGGGAAGCGCATCTACCCTGCCACTGGCACTGCTGCCATTTGTCACATTATCAGAGCCCAGCTTCTTAAGTCGTCCAAAGTGGACCGAAGATCAGCAGCAATGTAGGAATCCTTCAGCACTTCTTCAATTTGGCACTGCTGTGGTGTCTTTTTGTCTAACACTTTAGCATTCATAAGGAAATTCTTGGACTACTAGAGTGTATGATATAAGTCAATCTAATAAATTCTTTTAGAAAATATAATCCTCCCAGCTTTTGCAATGTTCTTGAGATCTCTACTATCAACAACATTTTAAAAATAAAATTCTTTGTACACTCATTACTAACTTATTTTGGTGCTAATGATAGATTTGTATTTATTATGGAAAAATGTATATAGATTTATTTACAAATGAAATCAAATAAAATTATGCTTAATTTTAATAAAACATCATATGACTATAAGTGAATTTAAATTTACTTGTAAATTTATAGCAAAAAATATAGTATAATAATGTATAGCACAAACATTAAAACTTATCTAAATAATAAATGTTAAAATGCATTTTTATCTCCATATGAATAAAGTTATAACAAAATTTCCAGCAATTCACTTTAAATAATAACTAGATTTTTATTACTACTATCTTTTATATGAGCATTATGTATAAAATGTCTGTCATTATATGCATAAAAATTTAGCACAATATTTCTAAGTTTAAACATTTTTTTATTAAATGGCATCAATATGATGTCTCCTTTTTAAGAGAAGAGTAAAAAAACCACATCACTTTTGAAGTCTTAAAGTTTTCTTTTTAAAGTGTCAACTTCAATGAACAATTGGGATGGATTTGAGAAGGTATTTTGTCTCCATAATGCCAACTCAATGAGTGAATTATGATACTGCAAAATTTTATGACTCTGTAAAAAAATAATTCTGTGAAAAAGAAAGTACTTTAATTACTAGTAATATTGCAATAAGACAAAGTTTATTGATATGGAATGGTTAATGGAACTGTATACAAAGGGAAATTAATACCAAATTTATGAATGTTTTATTAAAATGCTACAAATTTAAAGTTATTATAACTTTTAAGTACTACATGCAAAGTTAAGTAGTAACACAGTAAAAATTTATATAGCATATCCATCCTTCGAAGCTCTTTAAGGATCAAGTTGAATATCCTTGGAAAGAAAACATTAGTCAACGTTCCCTTTACTTACAATATGGGTCTCAGGTCCTTAAATATGTCTTGGAGTTTGTTTGTAGGTAGATTGTTTCAATATATTAAGCTTTACAAAACTCTTTATTTTCTTATTATTTACACAGATAATGTTTTGTTAAAATGAGTTCACTGCTGTAATTAACAGTTCGGTATGACTAACAGAATTTCTGAGAAATTTATTGGGCAAGTTAGAGATCAGGGATTCTATGAAGTGGCCAACAGCAGAGAATATTTTCTGCCCCAAAGAAAGAGAAGGGAACTTAAAGGGTAAAACAGAAAATCCAAAGTTTTTTTAAGACTACTCATGCCCAACGTGGTAATTCTTCACTACTTATCCACGTATCTACCATGGCAGAAGGATGTCTTTTGTTTAAAGACAAAACTTTAACCAGGGAGAATTTACATGGCATTCTCTGCACTAATTGGCCTAAAGAGAAATGGAAAGGAAAGAAAAAGAAAGGGAGGAAGGTTGACAGCAAGAAGCCTGAAACCAAAGTGGAGAACAAAACAACAATGAAAAAAAATATAGGCAAAAGTCTTCAAATTTTCTGCTTCATAGAAAAGCCTGCCACATACTCTGGTCCTGAAGGCTGAAGATGGATGCCCCAGTGTTACAGAAGAACTTTGGGTGACTGTCCAGGCAGCAAGATGTCTCTGTCATTTCTAGAGTTTTGGAAGTTGCTTACAGTGGGCTTCCTGTTTACTTAGGAATATTATATCATTCTGGGGTCTTTGATGGAGTGGAAGACAGATAGTTATAGGTATAGTTTTCCTTAGTTATGATAAAAGTAAACTAGTTATAAAACTTTAGACTCACAAAGATGATATTTTTCCTTAATTGGCAAAACATAAATTGACTATATACTATAATTATAATTCTTGCTTGATAACTATTTTGTTATATGTAATTTTGCTATGTTAAATTAAAACCTATCTTTTTATTTAGACAGAAAAGGGGAAATTGTGTGGGATTTTCCTTTGTATGCTATGAATATATTTTATTACCATTGATTCATATAGAAACTGCTTTGGCCTATGGCAAAGCAGAATATAGCAAGGCAGAAAATCCAAGAAGAGGTAGAGAAAGAAAAATAGACAGAGTCAGGGAGATGCCAGATAGCTGCCAAAGGAATAAGACACCAAAACTTTATCGATAAGCCACAACCTCACATTAATCCACAAATTAATAGAAATGAATTAATTTAAGGTATAAAAGCTAGGTAGGTATATGGCTAAACAACTGGTCAAGAAGTTTTATAATTAAAAAAACAACTGAACTGCAAAGAGAAAACAACGGAAATAAATATAACAAACACTTGTATTAATGAAAAAATTTCATTAATGAACATAAATTAGTGTTAATGAACAACCCCAGAAATCTTTGGGGACACATAAAATACAGATGCTTGAGAAGCTGTTTCTTAGTATTTGACTTCAGTGATATGTATACATATATATGTTCATCAGTGTATCTGTCGGAGTGTGTAAGGGAACTGCAGGTTCCCTCAAAGTCCAAGGTGTTTGATTCCCTGAAGCTGGAGTGACAGCCACCCTAACTCCAGTCCTGTGCAGGAGGGGTTCGCACTTAACTGCTGAGCTATATCTCCCACCTTTAAACTAACATTTGTAAGCATGCTGGAAACACTTAACAAGGTATAGGCTGTGTGTTTGAACTGAAAAATTCGTACCATTTTGTACCTGCTAAAGTGATCTATTACAGGATAATCTGGAACATAAAATTTTTGATTAACTTGATCTTTCAAGTGCAAAAGACAGAAATTAAACTCTTCTACTGTGGTTGAGAACTTTTCCATCTGGCAGACTGATTTCATACAGTTCATGATAATTATGTGAAGCATGATGTTTATTCATTTATATTTTATTTTATCATTATGATACATGATTTGCTTAGGATTTTTAAGTGTGGTAATATTGTTGTTCTTTTCAAATTTTATTTGCTACTTTCAATCATTTTTAATTATATATATTTAATGTCTTTAATTAAAATAGTTACATCACTTTGCCCCTCCTTCTAGCCCTTTCCATCTACCTTCCCTCAAACCCTTCTCAAATCCTGAGCCATTCTCAAGTTAAGGGCCTCCTTTTCTTTAATTACTATTGTTTTACACACACACACACACACACACACACGAGTCTGAGTCTAATTTTGTTTACTCTAAGTGAGCCTAAGTAAGCTATAAATGGCAAGATTGAATTTCATTATTTGCTTCATTAATACAGAAGTGTTATCTTTATAATTAGGAGCTTAAGACATTCATACATATTGTGGCAATAGGTACACTTCATTTTAATGATTTTGTCCTTTTATTGTAATGAACTTGTTTATTTTTGCTTCCTTAATATTTTCTTTAAATTTATTTAAAGAATCATCTCTATGCTTGTATATTACATGGGTGGGGGAGTCCTCAGGGCCCAGAAGAGGACCTCAGAAGCTGAAGTTATAGGTGGCTGTGAGATGTCTTTCATGGTTGCTAGGAACTTGCCTGGGGCCTGGTGCAAGAGCTGCAAACACTCTTAATCACTGAGACGTCTTCCCTGCCTCCTGATATTTCTTTTGCTCTCCATACTATCTACAGTTACTATTTCTATGATAAAACTGTTGCATGTAACTCTTTGGGTTTCTCTTCATGTTATACATTCAGAGTCCCACTAAATCATCAGAGAGCACTTTCCCTGTGAATTCATTTATCTCTATGAATTTGTGAATGTAAATGTGCTAGGTGTACCATGAGCATCAGTAAAAAGTTTGGACTATAACATCAAAAATTGTAAATTGGGTGGTAGTGACAAATGCCTTTAATCCCAGCACTCAGGAGGCAGAGGCAGGCAGATCTCTGTGAGTTCAAGGAAAGTCTGGTCTACAAGACTTAGTTTACACACAGACTCCAAAGCTACAGAGAAACCCTGTCTTAAAAAAAAATAAACCAACCAAATAACCATCAACGATTGTTTCATATGGAATGTTTATTTGGTATTTCTCAAATATACATTATCAGTAACACTAGCACATCAATGGATATTTCAGGTGGTGACATCAGATGGAGGGCTGAATTCTGCAGAATTGTTCTTTGTTTGCATGGGGCCAAGCATAAAGGACCCAGTTGTGTTCATCAGCTTTCCACTACAGTGAACCATGCCTGATATACAACCTAACAGTAGGAAAGGTTTATTTTGGCTTATTCTTTGGAAGTTTTATCCTTTCACTAAACTGACCCAGTTGCTTTGAACTCATTCTGGTCCATTATAGAGGGAAAACATTCAGTAACAAAACAATACTAAGGGAATAAAATAAGGAAGAAGGGATAAGCGTTCATATTGACTTCAAGTGCATGCTTTGATAGACTAGAAGAAATACCATTAGGCTTCATTTTGTAGGGCGTACACTTTTTAAGGGCTGGAGACCATACCTTTCTCCTGTGAACCTTGGAGAGATACAGACAAATCATACCACTACATATTTAAGTTTTCAGATGTTTAAAGATATATTTTTTAGGCTGGTTATCCTTTGCTTTCCATCTAACATTCACTTATGATTGAGCACATATCATGTTTTCTTTCTGGATCTGGGTTACGTCACTCAGGAGTTTACCTTTTAGTTCCAGAGAAATTAGTTAATGAGAACCTTAAGAGACACATTCATGGGTCCTCATGAGGACTGGAAATATACAAAAGTAGGGAGCATGTGGGGGAAGGCTTGTGGGGGAAGAGGAGAGGAGAACATGATGGAATAGTATGGTCGAGATGGGGGAAGAATAGAGAGGGAGAGTAAGGAAAGATATAATTGATTAAGAAAGTCATTATGGGACTAGCAAGGAACTTGGCACTAGGAAAATTCCCTGGAATCCACCAGGATGACCCCAGCTAAGACCCTAATCAAGAGTGGAAAGGGTATCTGAACTGGCCCTCCACTGTAATCAGATTGATGACTACCTTAATTGTCATAGAAACTCCATCCAGCAGCTGATGGAAGCAGAGGCAGAGATCCACAGCTAGCACTGGGCTGAGCTCCCAGAGTCCACTCAAAAAGAAGAAAGAGCAATAAAATGAGCTGTTGCAGGGCTTTCTTGTTCATCCCAGCTGCCCAGAACTGAAATAATCACACAGAAACTGTATCAATCAAATCTCTGCTTGACCCGTTAGCTCTAGCCTCTCACTGGCTAACTCCCACATATTAATTTAACCCACTTCCATTAATCTGTGTATCACAATGTTGCTGTGGCTTACTAGCTAAGTTCTGGCATCTGTCTCCTGTGGAGGCTACATGGCTTCTCCCAGACTCCATATTCTTTCTCCCAGCATTCAGTTTTGTTTTCCCTGCATAACTCTATATCTCTTTAGCTCTGCTATAGATCCAAAGCAGTTTTTTTATTAACCAATAATATTTACAGCATACAGAGGGAATCCCACATCAAGGAGCAAAGGGATCAAGACCATGATGGGGATACACATTGAAACAGATGACCTGGACTAGTGGGAGCTCATTGACTCCTGTCTGACAGCAGTGGAACCTGCATAGCTACAAAACAGGCCCTCTGAATGTGGGTGACAATTATGTGCCATGTGACTGGGACTTATCCCTAGTCCTTGAACTGACATTTTGGAGCCCATTCTCTTCGGAGAATGAGGGGAGGGGAGAAGGGGAAAGAGAGAAACTGGGATTGGTGTGTAAAATGAGAAAATAAAATGTTTTGAAAAATAAATAAAAAAGAGCTCTCAAAAAAGAAATATATATCTTCTTTTTTCTTTTCTTTTTTTTTCCTTTTTTTATTGTTAAAAGAAAAATTTACATTTACTCCCCTTGTTCCCGACCCTCCCGCTCCCCCACTACCCCACCACCCTCCCCCTGCTTCCTTAAGATGGGGCAGGATACCCTGCCCTATGGGAAGCCCAAGGCCCTCCCCCTCCATCTCGGTCTAGGAGGATGTGCATCCATATAGAATAAGTTCCCAAAAAGCCAATACATGCAGAAGAGCTAGGTCCCGGTGCCATTATCATTGGCTTCTCAGTCAGTCCCCACTGGCAGTCACATTCATAGGGTCCAGTTAGGTCATATGCTCATTCAGTCTTGGTCCAGCTGGATTCGATAAGCTCTCAATAGATCGAGCACACTGTCTCTGTTGGTGGGCCAGTCCCTCACGGTCCTGACTTCCTTGCTCATCTTCTCCCTCCTTCTGCTCTTCCACTGGACCTTGGTAGCTCAGTCCCTTGTTCTGATGTGAATATGGGTTCTTGGCTCTATCTCCATCCATCATGCGAAATTTCTATGGTGACGATTAAGATATTCAGCAAAGTAATTATGCGACAAGTTCAGTCCAAAAAAAAAAAAACAGAGAAATATGTATTTTCTTTAAATATGTTGGTTTTAATTCACCAAATGTGTTTTATTTGTATCTCATGTCACAATGGAAAATCTGCTTCCTGGAGTCGTTTCTTCAACATAAACTGAAAATTTCTTTTGCCCTTAAGCCTACCAATATCTAATACCTAGTTGCCTTTATTAAAACATGTGTATTGGAAGAATTCAATGACAGAGTAGGAAAAGCAGCAATCTCCTAATCTATCAGGAATATGGAATGAAACATCCAATCTGCAACTTTCAAAACAGTGAAAAATGTGGAAAGATAAACAATAGACTCTATGAATATAGATATACATAAAATCATTTAAGGAAAATAAACTATGACCTAGAGTGCTGAACAGAGAGGTAAGATTCAGCTGTTATTCCATTCTGGTTCTGGAAACAGTCCATAAAAAGAAACTATCCATATGCAGAGTCAGCAAAAGCAAAATTTTGGATAATGTACTCCCAATATGTTTGAAACAGATGCTGAGAAACAGGAACAACAGCTCTTAAAATGTGTACCAATAATCCTATAATAATCAAGGGCAAGAAAAGTCTCTATAATAAAAACCTTAAACACTGAAGAAATTGAAAAAGTCATCAGAAGTTCGATTATAGACACCAAGTTAAAAGTCACAATAAATGTACAGGCTCTAGTGAGGACCCCTATAAGCCCTGTGCCTCCTGCCTTAGTCTCTGTGAACTCCTATGTACTTTGCTTAGTTGATTCAGAAGGCCTTGTTCTTCTGGTGTGCTCCATATCTTCTGGCTCCAACAATCCTTATGTCTTCTCTTCTTCAGGAATCCATGAACTTTGAGTGGAGGAACCTGATGGAGACTACACATTTAGACTCTGGCTGTGGCTCTCTGTCTCTGGTCCCATCTACTAGTGAAGGAAGCCTCTCTGGGGATGACTGAACAAGACATCTATGGGTACAGCAAAATAATATTGGGAGTCATTTTATTGATTTTTTTTATTTTTTAGACCCACAGTGTTAGGTCTTACCCTAGGTCCTTGGGCTATCTAGCCTTTGGTTCTCAATTCTCTAGGCAGTGTTGATTTTGGGTTCCCAACTTTCTGAGGAACTGCTTTATTGATTTCCACAGTAGCTGCATAAGTTTGCATTCACTCTGACTAGCATTTTTGTATGCTCCTGGAAATCTTTTCCTCCTATAGGGTTGCCATGTCCAACTTTGATATGACAGATTGAACTTTTTTATTATAATTTATTTTCTTATATTTGGTTCTTATTTCTTAGAGGAATGTTCTTCTAATGAGATACAGAATGGAAGTGTATCTTTAGAGGAGGGGAGATGGAGAGGAACTGTGAAGAATAGAGGGTGGGGAAATTGTAATTATGACATATTGTATGAGAGCAGAATACATGTTCAATAAAAGAAGAAAAGATAAATTAGCATTCTATCATACAAAAGGGCATTGGAAAGTGGAAAGGCCTCTCATATTATACTTGAAAGATTTAAAAAGACAAAAAATGATTATGATTTAAAAAACTATCTACAAATCCCAAGTACTTTCCATCAAACTTTCGAAGACATTCTTTATAGGATCATAAAAAATTCTAAATTTTGTATGGAATCATGAAAGACTTCATATATTACTAAGCTACCATGAACAAAGCAAACAATGTTAGGGAAATAATACCTGACTTCAAGTTGTATTACAATTATACAAGAAGAACATCTCTGTGTTGTTACAAAAAGAGAGGTTCAATAAACTACATAAAATCAAGGGCCTAGAATTTAACTCACTTAGCCTTAGTCACCTTTTATTCTGAGAAAGGTGTCAAAAATATACCTTGGAGAGATGACATTCTAAAGAGAATGGTGCTATTGGAATTGGAAATAAACCTATGCCAGGACCCATGCCATTTGTGAGAATCAAATCAAACATGAAATTAAAATTTAAACACAGAGAAGTATAGTTCTTGTTTCTCATCAAATAAACTTTTCTTTGCAAAGGATGTAGACCATTACAGAAAACCAACGCCTTAAAAATGCAAACTTGTGGATTCCAGGTTCAACTCACTTATCTGCACCTAAGGCTCAGGTATAATTGTGGAAGACTAGATTGAAAGGATGTAAGAAGCAAAGAAAGAGAATTTTGTTTTGAGACTGTGTCTCCTAAGAATGTTGGAAGTTACAACCATGAAGTCTCACCAACATGGCTGCCTAAGCAATATTTAACAACAATTAAAGAAAAATAAGTCACTAATTTAAAAGAGACCATGGTGGGAGAAAAGTGAATATGGAAGTGATACAATTATATTAATGACAACTTTTGTTGTTAAAACAAATATTTTAAAATGCCAAAATAACTGTTACTATCATAAAAGTCTTTAGGGAAGAACTGAACCTAGAAGCTGTAAGTTTGTTCTTACTAGGAATTTATTTGGCTTCCAGCATTATGACAGTATTATCATTCATGACCTTTCTCCCAGATCAGTTATCTCCAGAAACGATGTATTTATATATTTTATAGCTACCTATGCATGCAATATGTTACCTTTATTATTGACATCATGAACAAGTCAGTGAATTGCTCTTTTTCTGCATGAAAAATACTGTTGGTTAGCTTCAAAGCTGATAGCCGTATTTTAACTAAGGTTATATAACGTAAGTTTATATCACAACGCACATTACAGCTTTCCTTAAGTACACTAATGAGTAGATTAGTATTTGCCTAATGAATCATGTTCAAACTAAAATTACCAAAAAAATGCAAAATTGCAAATAAACAGAGAATAAAATAAATCACATAAAAAACAAAATATACTTGCTTACAGTATGATATCAGCATCAAGAAAGAAGGGCAATGCCTATTCAACTTCCATTGGAAATTTGCATGCTACATGGTTAAAAATTCCTCACATTCTAAGTTAATCAACAAATATCCAAGAAAATTATTTTTGTTGTTGTTGTGGCAATATTAAAATGTGACAACATAACAAGAACGAACAAGCTCAGAAAAGATGTTATCCAACAGTTCATGAGAACATTTACCAATGACTAGTTATAGAAAAGTTCAATTATAAACAATTTTATATTAAAAAGAATTATAATTTAAAGTTCCATAAAATATCATGTAAATATAATGAGAAAATAAAATTTAACATTAGGTTTTAATAGGACTGTTATTTATGACAAATAAGACAATCAAGGAACAAAATTCAATTTCATAATAAGAGAAAGCATTTTACTTTAACAAAGGAAACAGAAGAAAAACAATAAAGAAAAAAGTAGGAGAGGAAGAACAAACAAAAAAAGAGGCAGAGGAAATTTTGAACAGAGGAATAAAAGCAAAATCAAAGCAAATAGAAGCAAAAATAATTATACGAATCTCGAAATATGGCAGTAACAGAGATTAAAATTATCTTCATTGCATTGAAAAAGATATTAACTGAAATGAGAAATAAATTAACAGGGTAAGTCAGATGAAACTTAACTAACTAAAATATAGCCAGGACAGCAATGCCATTAAGACAAATGGAATAGATGAGAAAATATATATTTACAAAGTATAGTCAGCTGTGGGGCAGTGGTCTTTTGTCCTGTCATTTGTATTATTTTTTATAAAATGCTTATTAGCCAGTAGCCAGGCAGGAAGTATAAGTGGGGTGATCAGGCAGGAAGTAGAGACAGGATAATGAGAACAGGAGACTGCTGTGAAGAGGTAAGGTCAGTCTTCAGTCATCACTCAGACAGAGAGGAAGCAAGAGAAGAATACTTTGCTGATAAAAGGTACAAAGACGTGTGGCTAACAAAGAGAAGAATAATGGATTAAGATGTAGGATGTAAGAATTAGTTAATAAGAAGCCTGAGCTACTATACCAACCTATTTATAATTAATGTAGATGACTATGTATTTCTTAAGGACTGAACAGCGTAGGAACTGGGTGGGACAGAAACCTCTGTCAACAGAATGTTGCCCAATGTGGGGCTCAAACCCACAACCTTGAGACTAAGAGTCTCATGTAAGAAATTTATTGAAATTGATAGGCAGGGGCAGAAGGTACAAGGGCATGGTTTAGACTCATCAGTACGTGCCAGACCCTTTAATGACTTACACAGAGTTTCAACTGCATATTCAGTAATTTCCTTGGAAAGACCATCTGGCACAAAGTACCCTAAGATCGTCAAAAAAAAATGTGCATTGGAATGAATATGTATCTAAAAGAAATAAAACAATCAATAATTTCTTATGGGCTACATTCACCATTTTCAGTGAAAATGTGGGTTTTAAGTACTAAGGCTACCCCACAAAATTGGCTTCAATTAATCTCAGCGTTCCTAGAGAATGGACCTCAGCTGCATTGGAAGTGTTATTGGAGAGAAGACACAAAAATTTAGAGCAACAGGGGACAGGAAAAGGATTTGAGACTTCCCAAGATCAAAAGATTGGCAAGGTCATTATTACTCTGATCCTCAGGAAAAGACTCACTACAACAAACACATCTTGTCTCTATGTGGCACAGCAGCTTTAAATGCTTGGGACAGGATTCAGAAATAAGGAAAGAGGATGGAGTCATATATTCGGGTTAAACAAAACCAGAGAGAACCCTTTACTGACATTTTACAAAGATTAACTAAGGCTGTACAATTAGGAGTGACGGGCCCTGAAGCTAGACATGTAATAAGTGAATCTCTGGCTTTTGAAAATGCCAACTTAAGAAGATCTCTGGGCCTTTATGGGTTAAATCAGAACCCATAGATGAATGGATCATGTATACAATGAATGTTGAAGCCTTTGACTATAGTACTGAAGCTTGGGTAAGAGAAACAATTTACAATGGCATGAGGAGACACTAAAATGCCAAATGATTTAATTGTGGAAGAATAGGACATCTAAGAAGGGACTGTAGACAGGAAATTCCTAGGGATAATGTCTCCTCTAGGAATGGCAAGAATAGGAAGACTCAGCCTTTTGGTATATGTAGGAGATGTGGGAAAGGCCAACATTGGACTAATGAATGTAAGTCAACATGAGACAAACAAAAGAACCTGATACAACTGGGAAACTCCTTAGGAGGCCTCTCACAGACCCTGATGTCAAACAAGTCATTCCCAGTCAGTGTGGAGAACATGTCTCACCAGGAAAACTAAACAGCCCAGTGTCTACTGTAAAAAACATACTGCCCTGGATGATGGAATAGACCTGGAAGATGAGTCAAAAACATTATCAGGAAATAGGAAACATATATTTTGGCAGGCTTCTATAAATGTTCAAAGACCAAAGCTAAGAGTGTATGTAAATGACATTGTAATTGAGGGATGACTAGGCACAAGTATAAACTTGACTATCATCACTCCAGAACCTTGTGGAACACTATTCAAGTGAAACAAAGCATGAGGTGGGTTGAATGCATATGACCAGGAAGACAGAAAGGAAGGATAAGGTCATATGTAGCTAATATTGCTGTACAAGAACACAAAACAATTAGCAAACCATCAGTGGTACTAATGACCATGCATTTAAAATGGTTAATTGAGAAACCCATATTGGTTAAACAATGGCCTTTAACAAAAGACAACCTGCAGGCTTTAGAACAGCTGGTACGGGAGCAACTAGATGCTCACCATATTGAAGAGTCAACAAGACATTAGAATTATCCTGTATTTGTTGTTTAAAAGAAATATGGGAAATGGAGAATGGTGACAGATCTAAAAACTGTCAACAAGTTTATCTAACCTATGAAACCTCTACAATCTGGAATTCTCTATTCCCAAAACGATGGCCCCTTATAGTTATTGATTTAAAGGTCTGTTTCTTTACTATGCCTTTACAAGAAAAGGACAGAGAAAAAATTGCATTCACAGTGCCTACTTATAGTAATTCTCAGCCTACTAGGAGATACCTGTGGACCTTCCTCTCACAGGAAATGCTCAATAGTCCCACCTTGTGCCAATACTTCCTAAGTCTATAATTTAAAGTTACATGGATAATATTTTGTCATCTGACTCAAATGCAGTTACTTTAGAAAGAATGTTTGAAGAAGTAAAAAAAAAAAAGTTAACCTAAGTGGTTTTACAAATTGCTCCTGAAAAAGAGTGGAGATTCTTTCAATTACCTAGGTTACAAAATAGGTTTACAGAAAATTATAACACAAAAGGTACAAATTAGGAGTAACTGATTGCTGTCTCTTAATGATTTTCAAAGACTGTTAAGAGATATTTCCAGTCTATGACCGACTGTTGGGATAAAACCTGATCTAATAGTTCATTTAAACAAAACCTTAGATGATGACAATGACTTAAATTGTCCAAGAGAATTAATTACAGAAGTGGAAAAAGAATTGTTGGTCCTTGAAGAAAAATTACAGGAAGCACATGAAGATAGAGTAAATCAAAATATTAATTGTATTCTAGTTTTATTACCTTCCAGAATTTCCCCTACCGGAATTTTAATGCAGAGGGAAGATATTATTGTAGACTGGATCTTTTTACCACATAAACCAAGTTAAAAAATAAAAACTTATGTGGGAAATGTCTCTGGATTAATTATAAAGCAAAACAGACTTCGTCAACTAGCAGGTATAGACCCAGCAGAGATTATAATTTCTTTTACTGCTGATAAAATTAAAGAAATTATAGGAAGACAATGAACCATAGCAAAGATATTGTGCTAATTTCTTGGGAGAAATTAATAGCATTTATCCCAAATGTGATAGAATTAACCTTATAAAGAGAAATCCTTAGATTCTTTCCCAAACTGTACACGATGCACCAATAACTGAAGCCCATACATTTTATACTGATGCTAATAAATCAGGAAAGGCAGGTTACAAATCAGAAGAATTAAGGTGGAACAAAGTCCTTATAATTCTGTCCAAAATGTAGAGTTATATTTATGTTATTCTCATGGTACTAAGGAATTTTAAAGAACCTCTCAATATAGTTAGCGATTTGCAATATGCAGAAAGAGTTGTCTTGCATATTGAAACCACTAAATTTATACCAGATGATACAGAATTGACTTCATTATTCATTCAGGTTTAAGACATAATATAATCAGGAATAGACTTTGTCCTACATACAAACACACACATCCTTTCCCATATGGGTCTGCCAGGTTCTCTAGCTCAAGTTAATGCAGAATTTGATCAACTATTGATTGGAAGTTTGCTGAAGTCTGCAGAATTTCATAAGAAACATCATGTCAACAACAAAGGTTTGAAGAAAGAGGGTTTTTTTTATTACATGACAACAAGCTAAGAAAATTATAAAGAGATGTCCTACTTGCTCTTTCTGTAACCAAACACCATTACCTGCAGGGAGTAACCCAAATGGTACTCAAAGGAATGAGATTTGGTAGAGGATGTGCTTCACTTTACAGAATTTGAAAAATTAAAATATCTATCTCATATCAACACTTATTCAGGTTTTCAGTGGGCACTTGCCTTGGGCTCATAATAGGCCGATTCAGTAATACACATTTATTAGCAGTTATGGACATCATGAGTATAACTGCACAAATGAAGACAGACAATGGTCCAGCATATGTGTCTAAGAAACTGAAACAGTTTTTTGCTTATTATAATATA
>JAQHUG010000131.1:5019268-5034706 GCA_028555095.1 Dicrostonyx torquatus
GGGAGTCTTTTTAAGATTTGCAAGGGACTTGTCTCTTAAGAAGATAGCTTTTAAGGAAATATTTTACTTTTCTCCATGCCCATTTTGCTTATGCTGTATCTTTTGTTGAATATATGTTTATATGAATAATGTTTAAGTTTCCAAAAATGAGCAGTAGATTTTTCTGCAATAATCTTTGAAGCGTCCAAGAAGAAGATGGGGCCCCACAGCAACAACTCTATGTGGTTGATATGATTTGAAGATGCTAATAGCACTACTATGAGACTGGCGTTTGGGAAGCAGCAGTGAAAACAGTGCACCTTCTTACAACGTTCTGGCCAGAACTCCAAATAGAAAGCAAGCAAACAAATAAACAAACAAAAAACCCTATTGACTACTCAGAGACCATTTACAATTATACAAAACAGCAAACTGAAACTTAACCATAATTTTGCTTTTGGAGGAATCCATAGAAAGAACATTGCCCCCTTGACAGCTGGAACCAATTCTAGAAGCCAACAGTCTCTCTCCCATCAACATTTATCCTCATGGTTAGGGACAGCATTTAGGGATTAATTATTACGCGTATAGGGTTGGGAGTTGGTGTGGAAATTATGTAGGCTCAGAGATCTTAAAAACAAGAAAGAGTGAAAACTAAATGGGATAATAGGTAGTTTAGTGTGAACTTACTCACACTAACAATAATAATAATAAGCAATAGAGTCAATAATTGTGTGCTATTATTTATGAACAATTTACATTGGTATTGATTTTTGTGCATTGATATAAGATTAAGTATTATGTGTTATATTGAATATGCTCCTATTTCTGTTTACAATAATTGTACACCTATATGAAGCTATTTTGTCAGATTGCATGCATGCATGTTTCCACCTCTGTTTAAAACATTTTGTATATGATACCATTTTAGGATATGGTTATTATATTTAACACAATATATTTATACCTCTGATCAGAGATATTTATACACTGTTTACATTTTGAGGTCATTGTCCTCTTTTACTGCACAGTTGTTTAAAGATTATTTAATATTCTGATATAAATTTTTAATCGTTAAGTTATATAGGTATTAAGCATTATAGGTCAATAGTCATTCATGTTTGTTATACTTTTAGCCAGACTAATTAAGTTCTTTAGATACATAGAGATTGTATTCTGTGTTGATAGGTAATCACTTCACAATCTGTAGAACATGGCATTTAATAACTTAGGATTCTGTTGACATGAAACACAATTGTTCTTCACAGCACTGATCTATTCCCAAAAGAATGTTGAACACCAAAGACACTCCATTTGGAGCTTGTTTTCTTCTTGGCAAAAGTAGCCTTTGGGCAAGGAACTGCCCAAGCCTCAACCACTGACAAAGTGCATGATGTCTGGACTGGACCAGCAGACACAAGAAAAAAGACTCCCAAACCTTTCTAAGACAGGATAAGATGGTTCTGAAAATGTTCTTGTCTCTGAAAATGGTTGGTCAGTTTCTCTAGACTTTAGCCAAAGTTCGTTGCTTCAATATCACAAATGATAATTTGGTGACTGCTGAGGTAGCCAGTTGTCTCAATCATCTGATGCAGGGGGTCCTTCTGTCTTTGTGTTTCTTTCATTGGTTAATAAAGAAACTGCTTTGAGCCTCTGAAAGGGCAGAACTTAGTTAAGCAGGGAAGACAGAACTGAATGCTGAGTGGAAGAAAGCATTCCTCATTCAGATTCAGAGAGATGCCGTGGATCTGCCAGAGACAGACACTGGCAATTTTACCCAGTAACTCACTGCCGTGTGGTGATACATAGTTTCATAGAAATGGGTTAAATTAAGATGTAAGAATTAGCCAATAAGTAACTAGAGCTAATGGGCCAAGCAGTGATTATCTGTATAGTTATTTTGGGGTTAAGCTAGCTGGGTGGTCAGGATGAACAAGCTACTGCACAATTTTGAAGCTCCCTGAATATACTTCCTGCCTACACAAGCAATATTATCTCGCTTCTCAGTCCTTTGATGGTGTTGAAGATTAGATATTTGTAGTTACCTTCCTCTTATGATCTAGTCAAGCCATTTTCAATACAAGACTTAGACTCTTTAAGATAGAATGTTATTTAAAACATTTAGCATATGTTCCTTGCTTAATATTGTTTATGCTGGTTGCAATTCTAATCTTATACTTGATATCTGGTCCTAGTGTATATTGTATTGTATTGGGTTTAGAGCACTCCTACTTAAACAAACGGGGAGGTGCTGTGAGAGTTCCTTCAGCTCCTTTAGTCAATATCCATTAAGATACCAGCCCCCCTTAGTCATGGTCTCTTATACTATAAATGCAGCTGTTAAACATTTGCTCGCTTTCATGCTTCCAGATCTTGCTTCCAGCTGCTAAACTCTGATCCTATTCCCTGTTCTTGCAGAGGACTGTGATCTAGGACAGTGATCTGTGAGTCTCCCCTATATAAATAGCCCTTTATTATGTGTAATTCTGAACTAGTGTGGGATTATCTTGCATTGCCTGCCATTAGACAGTGATGCTGTGATGCTGCCTTAAACAAACTGCTGAGTTTCAGGTGTACCTGTTCTCACCCATATGTCTTTCCACCCCACTCCATTTACTCTACTTTGTATTAGAGTCATTTGAAAACATACCAATTTCCTAACTGGCCTAAGGACCTCAAAATAATTCATCATTATTTTTTTCTTACCTTTATGCATCTGGTGCCCATAAAACTACATTCAAAAGTATATGAGTTAAGTGGATTTAACCACATAATTCCGAGATAGAGTTTGCAGAGCTCATGTTGTGGTAAGGGCTTGTCTCAGAAAATAACAATAGTAAAGCCAGCTCAAGAAATGAGACAGGAAATCTCATTCCACTGTAGAGTAGTTTGACAATATTTAGAAAATCTTTTGTAGCTTTTGGGAGAAATTGATTTGCAAGAGCTGTTATTTTTCCTTTAAGAATTATCACCCTTTGTGTCCCACACATGTAGTGTAATCTCAAGTCTTTCTTCCAAACATTTAGGTTCCATGAAAGAGGTGGGGTTTTTTGTTATTTTGTTGTTTTACATCTTTAAGAAGTAAAAAAAGGAGAGTTTCCTCACTCTCCTAGGAGGAAAGAAGACATTTGGTGTCATGGAGGCTTTAAAAGGACCTTATGTCTTCCATAAATAATTGTGGGAGTCAACCAGAAAGAGTCTCTAGAAATGCCAATTTCCCAAAAAGAAAGGGATAGGAGAGAAAGAAAAAAAAGATAAAGATTTAATACTAGTCTAGAAAACGATAGGTAAAATATACCTGTTTTAATACATGTAAAGCTTATAGGCTTGAGAAATATTGCCTGAGCTTGGATTTTAAGCATGTGTCATTGCTATTTCACAGGTTGTCATCTATTAAAAATTGCATTTTGTTAAAATCATCTGTTTCTAAGAGGTTATATAGTCAGGTTTTCCCCCACTTGGGCTACCAGCTCCATATCATCACATGGAGACTTCTTATTAATTATGAAAATTTGTGCTATAGTTTATGCTTATTCCTAAGTAGTTCTCATAATGTAATTCAACCCATTTATTTTAATCTAGGTTCTATCATATGGCATTACCTCTCTTCCATCTTGTACCTCCTGTTTCCTCTCTGTGTCTCCTTGCATTTCCTGCACACCTAGATTCTCCTATTCCTTTCATTCCCCAGAAATCTTGCCTATACCTCCTGTCTAGATATAGGCTTTTCAGTATTATGTTACACCAGTCACAACAAAAACATCTTCAAATACTCGACAACAGAGTTATATAGTTTCACATTACTTAGTGTTTAAAACGTGCATTGTAACTGTTTACATTTTCTAGTTAAACATAGATCAAACACACTGACTTACTTAGACAAGTGGGAGATTCTAGACCTTAGTAAAGTCTAACCATTATCTGGAAAAACAAATTATTGCATCACTCTCTCATCCAGTAAGTGCTTCATGTGCTTTAAACTTTCAAGAGTGTGTCAAGTTAGTTAACGATTTTCTACAATACACACTTCTTTCACTGAGAGGCCACAGACCACCCATTCTCCTTCTCTGTTTCAACTCTTATTTACAAAGCATGATCTTTACAGGATCTTTGCACTTGGAATTTCTAACTCACCACCAGGTTTAAGAAGGGGTAAAGATAGCTACCGAATTAACCATATCCATAGTAAACATATTTATTTGTTTATAGATTTTCCAAAATTGAATCAATTAACAAATCACATCAAGGCACACCATTTTATATTGTTAAGTGGAATAGGTTTCAACTCCCTGTATTCTAAATGGATGGTGTGCAAAAGCAAGGACTGCTTCTCAGAGCAGCAATTTCGTGAATTGGGATTTTTTGATTCCTAACTGTCTTCTTTATAATTAAAAAGACCTTTGTGGCCTTTACTGTTGAGACTGAACTGTAACATATCATTGAACATATTTGTGACCTACTTTGTTTCCTTTTACATCTGTGATGTGGCAGACATAGATTTTTACATTCTCAGGTCAGTTTTCTTTTAATAATGATGTGAAATGATGATATTGCTTATATGTGTTACCTTAGGAGAATAAGAAGGATTCCTAATCACACATTGTCAGTGAGGAGGCTGAGCTCATTTTTAAGTGTTTATCTACCAACACTGCTCCATTTTGGGTTTTGGTCAGTGTTTTCACCAGGCTAGAGGAACTTATTTTCCCTCTACATCAAACAACAACCATGTGTGTATTAAACAACTCCCTATACATTTAGAAAATATCATAAGATTGAAAGCGGCAACAGAGGGAAGTGCTTCCTCAATGAAGAACAAGAGAGAAAGAGGAGGAACTCTGGCTTGTTTAGTGTGGGAACTAGATTCCAGTTTTGGCTGTGAATATTCCTACATCCATATGTTTAAGCCCAGTTCGCCAACTTTGTGCTATGAGAAATGATAGAATCTTTGAAGGGTTAGGACAACTGGGCAGACTTGGGACAATTGAGGGTATGCACTAAAAACAATTGTAGAAAACTAGATCCTTCCAATTCCTCTTTTGTGATGCCAGGCCGCAATGTGGACAGTTAGGCTTTTTCATACTTCAACTATGATGTGCTGTTTCCTAACGTACTAAGGCAGTGGAATAAACTATCTGTACTGCTATCAAAAATCAACTTTTTCTATTAAGATTTTAATTGTTGGTAGCTTTGTTACAGTGATGATAGTCAAAGTAACATAATATAAAAATATCTTTTGTCTGTTTGCATTATAATAACAGCATACCACAGACCTGCAAGTAACAAACTATAGAATTTGGTTCATTCATTCATTTCTTCATTCCTTCCTGTATTTCTTCCTTCCTTTCTTTAATTTTTTTTTCTTTTCACGGTGCTGGACTGTGGGAACCTATCAAGCAGAATATGTCATTGTGAATTGACAGCCACTGTCTGTTTCCTTGGTGATACCATGCTACATCATAGTCTAGGGGAAAAGAGTGCTACATTTTGTATGAGACAAATGATGGAAGACAGTGAACCACCTCTCATAGCTTCTTATAAGGGTCTAATCTTTATCCTTCTTACTATCAAAGTGGTGATTAAGGTTTCGCATATATTTTGGGGCATATGTTCAGATAATGGCACTAATTAACTGCTCTTGTGGCATAGTGAACACCTGACATATCATGTGCAATCCATTATTCTGTTAGGAAAAGGGCAAGGTGTGTTACTATTCTAATGATGTGAAGCTAGAAAAAGATAAATCGCTATTTCTTAAGACGAAATCCATATGACCTAAGCTAACAAGTCTTCAACTGTTTTTCTCAATCATTGCTCTTTCCTATGTTTATTGAAGAGCAGTCAAAATTCTTATTCTCTTATTGTTTTGCAACTCACTCTTGTCCCTGGTGTAATTGATTAGGACATCATTAAGGAAGTTGCTATTATTTCAATGTTTTCATTTTTCTTTAAAGATATAAAATCTATTGATTCTCTCCTCTATTGCAGTACAGAAAACTCCCTTTAAGGCTACTGCAGTAGCTCATATTAATTGAAGCATTATCCACTATAAAATTAAATTTTAGTATAAGGTGTTCCCATAAAAGCTTTTTACCTGATTTTATCTCAGTATTTAGATTCACTGTACTCTCTTAGAATTAATTTTGTGATTTTTTCCCCTTTTCCCACACTTTCTCAGTCACATTCTAGTACTTATTTCCTCACAATCTGCTCTAATGACTATATAATTAGACTGCTCTAATGTGTATATAATAAGAATGTGTAGCTGTCTGACTCTGGGATCATTCATTTATTCATTGTTCATTCATTCACAATACATGTTTCTGTGAAAGAAAATATGGATACAAAAATACAAAGATAACTGAATTTATTTCCTCATGTATTCACACTATTGACAGTCTAGGAAAGAACATGGAAATAGACTTTATTAATGCATAATTACATAAACAGTGAAGCAGTAATATAGAGAACTAAAGAGCATGAATTGGAGGTCCATGGAATTTCTATCTTGTTGTGGTCAAGGAAGAATTCCTGTGTTTCCTGACAATTCGAATTACAAATAATAAATCCAGATTAGTTGGCCACTAGTAAAGTTTGAGCTGTTACAGCATACTGTATGCAGAAAATGAAAACCACTTCAGTGTTTCAGAATTAGGAGTTGAGAAAATGTTAAAAGTAGGAAATAAAATAATTGCTTCTTGGAGTATACTGAAGGATTATGCCTCAACTTTTCCATAGTTTGATATTTATTTTTAATTTCCACTTTGCAACCATTTTATAAGATAGTTTCTTAGAATTATCTTTACAAATTTTGCCTTCAAATTCCAATTTAAGATGTTCTTACTGTACTTAAGAATGTATGTCTACAATCAGGTGTGGCTTGAGATAGGTGGGACTGCTGGCTGATTTGATCCTATGTAAACCTTGTACAGGTTACCTCAGGTTCTGTGTGTTTATATATACAACAGCCATATTATGTATAGAAAATAGCATGTCATTTCATTCATCCTTATATAGTTCTAACTTTCTTCATCCTCCTTTTTCTTAATGTTTCCTGAACCTTTGTAGGATATGGGGATTGATAAAGAAATTCCTTTTAAGTCTAAAGTGTAACTTACTTTTCAGTGAATTTATATGAGCATGGCCTAAAATTTTCCTCATTTAATTCAAAATTCTATTTCCTAGTATTTCAAATTTTCTGATATTTATGAAGTACAGTACATTGCATAACCTCAGAGGTCTTAGTTTATGTAGATATAAATTTTTATTGCAATTAAATTTCCTAACATTGCATTTCAAAGGTCATCCTAATGTACATGGTTTTATTTGTTATTATTTCTTCAAGGAGCAAAGCAAATTTTTGTGACTTTGATATATACCAAATTTTTATGTGGTCTACATTGTCTAAAATAATCTTTGGATTAGTGGAATTAGTTATCAATTTATTTCATAAATTCCAGCTCTTAAAGCAAATGAATTTTATACACATTTTCTTTTTACACTTTAACATTTATATCACATATTCGTGAATTATAAATATGATTTTTTTCCATTGTAAAAGGTCATACTATTGACTATTTTGATGTTGAAAAGATACTAGATAATCACATATAATTATTGTATTTGAAATAAAATTTTATGATCATCAATTCTCCAACTTTGTAGAGAATAATTTTTTTCTGTATCTCCTTATTGGTTTTCTTTTAATGTTTATTTTCTTAGTGGATAATGGATATGATTAAAAAAGAAAAATAGCTGAATAAATATCATATCAATCTTTTATGCCTTGTGTATAATTTATAATATCCAAGAAAAGTATTCCTAAAGTAGTTAATACTCCTCTTGTGGATAGATTACAAAATGTGCCCTGAATATGAATGTATTGGTTGTTTGGTCTCCCATGAAATATTCTACAGCAGAAGTTTTGGAATTATATGCCATCTGATCTAATGATTTGAAATTATTATAATTATTATTATAATTTTGCTATGATTCTCAAAGTTAAGATTTTTTTTAAGATTTTTTTCCTCTATGATATGTAATAATTTCTTAATTTCAGTTTTTAAAGATTTTATGACTTCATTTTCTTTTCTTAGTATGCAGTTACAAGTGAGGGCTTTTTCAATTCCTCGTATTATGAAATTGTAAGTACACAACAAAGTTGGGGCATAGTGACACATGCCGTTAATCCCAGAACTCATGAGGCAGAGACAGGCAGCTCTCTTAGAGTTCAATGTTGGTGGCCTGCAGATGTACATGCAGGCAAAACACTGCATACATAATACATGAATAAATAAAAAAACTTAAAAAAAAAAGAGTTCAATGTTGGAATACTCTGCATAGTAAGCTCCAGACCAGCCAATGGTACATAGTGTGACTCAGTCTCTAAACAAACAAACAAACAAAATATCCACATCAAAATAAGCATTCAAACAAAGATCTTACAAGGAGCAAAGGTTTCTACAGTTTCCCTGTTTATTTCTCAAACATCATATAGTAACATATTGTGTAAAAAATTGTAGAGTATTGTGGAGAACAGAAAAAGAAATTTTAATAATAATGAAGACTTTGGCTAAGTACAGACAGTCACCATCCATTTAAGGTTATCAAAATGCAAACTTTCCTGAGCTTGAGATTTCTTATTCTGTGGTTCTATGGCAAAGATCAAGAATATTTGTTCACAAACTGAAAGCTGTATTAGTCATTGTACTCTCATGGTCCTAGAGAGTTGAAGTCACAACATTTTTGAGAGAATAGAACAAAGTGATCTGAGTAAAAATGCTATTTTCATAACAAAGCGTTCTCCAAGTTTTTACTATTAATAGCTTCTTTTCCTGAAGTGAAAAAAAATGTTTCTGATCTTATATTTCTTCAAAATATTTCTTTTATCATTCTCCTTCTGTTTCTGTGATAATGTGATGTGAAATTCCTCTCTGTATGCTGTGCATACAATTGGTTAATTAATAAAGAATCTGGCTTGGCCTGACTGGGTAGAGTAGAGTTATGTGGGAAAAACTAACATGAGTGCTGGAGAAAGGAGGTAGAGTGAGGGAGAAGCCAGGGAACAACTGCTAGAGAAAGACGCACTCAAACCTTACCTGAAGGTCACGAGTCTGGTGTTAATATATTAAATAATTGAAATGGGTTAAATTGAGATGGAAAAGGTAGCCAATAAGTAGTTAGAGCTAATAGGCTAAGCAGTTATTTAATTAATACAGTTTTTATGAGATTATTTCGGGAGCCTGAGCAGCCAGGAAATGAATAATCGGACTCTTACAACAATAATGCACTCAGAACAAAAGCAGTCTATGGGAAGAAAGGGATTATTTAACATCACATTTTCAGGTCATAGCTTATCACTTATGAAGTCAAGGTAGAAACTCAATCAGGAACTTGATGACAAAGACCATGAAAGAGCACTGCTTGCTGGTTTTCTCATAGATTCATGCTAACCTCGGTTTCATATGCAACCCTGCCCAGGGAATGGCACTACCCACACGGGTCTGAGGGTCTGAAGACTCCCAAGACACTCCACCACAAATATGTCCACTGACTTAAATAATAAAGACTTAGATGAGTTTTATTTACATAATAATTACTCAAGTGAGGCCATTTTTAATTTATTTTGGTCTGGACTGTGTCATGTTGACTGCTGATGCTAACTAGGATAACTTCAGACACTCATGAAGCTTGTTCAGTTCAGGACAGTTGCTATTTTGCTGATAATTGTCAAAAATAGTGGCAATGAAACATATAACTACTAATGTTGAAAAGAAATCTACCAAAGATTCCTAATCCATCTTGTTATTTGCACTCTTTGTGCCATTAACTGTTAAAGTCTACTCAGTAATTTTTCCATATTAAACATATAGAACTTAATAAATGCAAGTAATTTGCCATTGATCAAATATCTATTAACAATATTATTTACTCTAGGTCATCCAAGTTCTACCTTGGGCGAAACTCAGGTTCTCAGATATCAAATTTTTCTCAAAAACATCCTTTATTTCTAGTATGTATCTGCATTTTGCCTTGGGTGTACACTTTCCCAACTCTATTCACCCACAAATCTCAATTGCACTTGTGTGGTAGACCAAGCTAAATCAATAGCTCTAAGAATGGCAGCCTCCACCTAACCACGTTAACACGTCCCCTCCCTTCACAACTCCTGGCAGTCCAATAATAAAGTAAATGTTCAGTTGATGCTTTTATATCTCAGACTTAAATTCAAAATGGAATTGTCAATCAATATGACAATATTTGATGGCAACTTTCTAACTCGAAAAATATGTTCTGACTGCCTGTCATTATGAGCCCAAAGACTATCTTATAGACTCCCAAGTCTTATAAAATTACTTTAATTCCATAGAATTAGTAACCTAAGTCAAAAGACTTCTATAGTGATATTTTCTAACAAACACTCTTCATGACGCAAATATGATTTAACAGCAATCAAGCTGAGTGGAAGATTACTTCCAGGAATTAGTTAAGATGGTTGTCCCATAAAAGCACTTGCTGTTTCTCAGAAAGAATGAAATATAGATTTTGTGGGGTGTGTAGAAATAATTTTAATATAGAAAAAACAGAATTTTAGGATATCATTTACAATTTTAAAAATCAGTGAACCAGAACTGGAAAAAATATTAACGTAATCTCCCATGTTCTCAAGTGGAGAGGAAGAGAGATGACAGCTTCCAAGCCACACGAAGAGAACTCTTTCTGGCTTGTTTTTTCTAAATGTATATTGCACATTTGGCATTTCAGTTAAAAATTTTAATTATAAATTCTAACTCTTGTAAGTAGTCTTAACAACTTACATATTCATATGACCTCTAAATACAATAAGTGCTTAGTAAGAAGTAAAGAACTTGAATATTAACATGGTTCTGATCAAAGGATATGGAAATATATTTAAATTAAAATTATGTGGGCATTATCTTAATGTAAAAAGGTGACTCATCTAATTTTGGATGTGTAATCACTATATTAAAATATCTTTTAATAGTTCACCACTCTAAACTCATATAAATAGGAATTCTGAATTGTAATTTGAAAATATTTTAATATGTTAATAAATAATATTTAAAAGTAACTTGATCTTGTTATTTATAGTATCACAAGGAGAAAAGAGTCATTGAGTGTGAAGTGCATGCTTTAAAGTTTTTAAACAATCATTTTTTTAATTGACATATTTCTTTCTGGAGGGAGAAGAGATGTTCTTGAAGGTTACAAGAATTTGGAAGTTCAGAATGTTACAAGACTCATAATTCCCTCTTCCAATGTAGCACAAGCAATGACAGTAACGAAGAAGATGGAAGATTTTGGGCAGCCTAGATGTCTGCTCAAGTCTGGAGGCCTTTCAGGTGTGACTGATAGAATGACCAGAGCCACAGTGCTCTCCTGGATCCTGTCTAAACCTGGAAGCTGACTTCAGCAGCAGACTCATCATACCATTGCACCTGTCTTAGTCAGTGTTTTACTGTGTGATAAAATACCATGGCAAATCTGTTTTGAAATGCATTTAACAGGGGTTTGCTCACAGTTCCAGAGTTTTAGCCAATTGTTTTTATAATTGGAAGCATGGCAGCATGGAGGCAGACATGGTGCTAGAGAAATAGCCAAGAACTCTACGTCTGGATCCATGGGCAGCAGGAAGAGAGAGACACTGGGCCTAGGTTGAGCTTTTAAAACCCCAAAGCCCACCCCCAGTAACATGCTTCCTCCAGCCACACCTATTCCAACAGGACCATACCGCCTAATACCTACAAGAAGCTTCTCTTCCTAATGACCAAATATTCAAAAGTATGTGCTTACAGGTGGCATTTCCATTCAAATAACCACAGCAACCCCTTGGGAAAGATTCAGACCAAGCAATACTTTCACTCTCTATCCAACATTTCTCTTATTATGAAACAATAGCTATATGTAATTAATCTTTGTTCTTCTGTATCTTCTGTATTATATCATGCAATTATGTATTTAGCATCACCCTAACTTCTCAAGACTAAGTGGCACTGTGATAGTTTGAATGACAAATGTCTTAAACTTTTAATACTTTGTAGCCAGTTGGTGACACTGATTGGTGCAATTTAGATGGTGTAGCCTTGGAGGAAGTAGGTCGTGGGGAATGGGCTTTGAGATTAAACATTCCAGTTCACTTTTTCTGCTTAATGTTTGTACTCATGATCTCAAGCTCCTGCTTCTGTGGCCATGCCTAGCTTATCCTTCCATTATCCACCATGAGAGACTCTTGTCCTTCTAGAATCAAAGCTATTAAAACTTTCTTCAATAAATTGCTTTGATCATGGTGTTTTATAAAACCAACAAAAAAGTAATCAATGCTAACCCTTATTTGAAATGACAACAATGGCTTATAGAAAGCCTGAAAATGTTAAAAAATGTTTCTTTATGTAATCCTAATCCTTGAGTTTCTCATAGATTTAATAAACATCTGGAAAACATAGTGATACTTTATTTATGTTATAATAAGTAAAGATTGTCTTAATATCCGAAGGGCAAAGTTAAGAAACTAAAAGTCAGGCAGTAGTGGCACAAACCTTTAATCGCAGAATTTGGGAGACAGAGGCAGATGGATCTCTTTGTGTTCAAGACCACTCTGGGGTACACAAGATCAATGCAGAAGCAAATCCAGATGCTGGTGTCTCACACCTTTAATCTCAGCAATAGAGAGTCATGCCTTTAATCCCAGCACTAGAAAGAATGTAAAATGGGAGGAGAGAGAGGCTTAGTCTGCTTGGCCAGCAGTCATCCAGGTTCAGTAGAGGTAACACCTTTCTAGTAACTTGATTGCCTTGCTTTTCTAGTTTTCAGGTTGAATTCCAATATCTGACCCTGGTTTTTCATTATTGGTGCTATAGGAATTCTTATATTCAAGGCAGAATGTAAGAGACAGAGGAATGGGTGACGTGTCATTGTAATTTCTCTTTTGGAAAATCATTTGAATAGAACATATAAATAATAAGTAATAATATTTTTTTGAGACAGGGTTTCTCTGTAGCTTTGAAGCCTGTCCTGGAACTAGCTCTTGTAGATCATTTGCCCTTGAACTCACCGAGTTCACCTGCCTCTGCCTCCCAAGTGCTAGAATTAAGGGCATGTGCCACCACCGCCTGACAATAAGTAATAAATTTTAATGAAGGTAATGTAACTTAGTGGGAAAAGAAACTCTTGTGTCCATCAGAGAGTTGAGTAGGGATACCCATGTCAGGGTTAGGCTACTTCTTCATAAACTATTGGTAAGGAAAGCTCCTAAGACTACACAAGGGATAACAAATATTGCTGTTACTGTTGATTGCCAATCAGAGACAGATGCTAAATTTGTACTGCTGGAAGACACCACATGAGGAAATCCAGCTAGAATTGATCTGGCAATTTCCTCTCTATGGAGATTTACAGTGCTAAGGAGATGTCACATAGATAGTTGCAGTAGAATCATCAAAAGCAGTCCTGCTTGACTATGGACCCAGATGCTGCACAGCAAATATATACACATTGTGCCCACTTGCACACTAGTGGTCAAACTGCTGTGGATACAATGAATTTGTTTTTCTTTGAACTTAAGGCTTAGTCTGCAAGAGGGAACTCAAATCTGTTACTACAAGCCTGGAAAAAAGTCCATGGGTAGGGGGTTTGTAGGGCCTAGTGGTAAAACAAATGCTACTGTTTTGTCAAATGGGTGTATGAAATTGTACTCTAAACTGTTTTGATTACTGATTCTATCAACCGTTGTCAGTCATGGAAAGAAACTAATTTTGCAAATGGAAATTCATTGCAGATAGTCACAGTAATCAAACACTGTGAAGTGACTGTGGTGGTAGTATGGTGATCGGAAATGGAAGAAAATAACCAGACATTTGTATAACAGCACCTGTGGCTTTTGAAATATAAGAGGTAAGAGAGAACGACTGTAAGAGTTGGAAGAAGGGGTTGTATGTTGTGTTTTCTTTCTCCACACTGATGAATGTGCTTCTGGAGGGAAAAGAGATAATAATACAACCTACAAGACTTAGGTTACTAACACGATTCACTAGATTTGAGAGCCTTAGAAATGCATCCATCACAAGATTCTTTCCCAGAGTTATATAAGCAGTAAGCAAATGCTGGGGAGAAGAGACCGGTTAGCTAAAACTTCCTGCAAATTGTGAAGAGAGCTCACATTGAAGTTTTCATACTGAGTTGGGTTTTTGGAAGATGTAGCTTTCCTTGATTCATTCATTGTATTAACTACTTGTCTTATCATTGTAAATAAAAACGCCTGGCAAAATCAAGGAAGAAAGGTTTTTCTGGCTCACGGTTCTAGGATACAGTCCATCACTTTGGGAATTCCTGTCAGCCCAAACTTGAGGCAGATAGTCACCTTGTGTTTGTATTCAGGAAGTTGAGAATTATGATTACTGGCCCTCAGCTGGATTTTTCATTTTTATGCAGTTGATGATCCAAGCCCCAGAAATGGTGCTGACCCCTTTTAGGGTAGATCTCTGCATTTCAGTTAAACTAATCAAGGTAACCTCTCATAAGCATTGCCACAACCCACACAAACTTGACACTCTCTCACAGAAATGCTCACAGATTTGTCTCCAAGATGATTCTAGATTCCGTCAAGTCAATGATCAGTATCAGGAATCTCACCCTTTGGCCTTCTTGCTACAATCAACTGTAATAATCTCACTATTTCACTAAAGGAGACTTTCTCAAACCTGAGCCATCTTGCTATATTAACCCCAATCAACTCCCTGTTTCACTAAAGTAGACTTTGGTAGAATTGTACTTTGGCCTGTGATCAGTCTTCCATCAGAAGAAAATAGGCATTTGTTCACATCTTCCCAGAAAATGTCACTGAATATTCCCCTTTACATCAGTTCCATAAGTTTTCATTTTGAATGCATTTTCTTGACCTTGTATATCTTATCTTTATAGTAGACTGAGCTTTGCACATGATAGCCTTGTTGTATCATTGCTTCATTTGTTCATTCATCAGTAATAAATTTCTACCACTTAAATACCAGGCTAGGTGGAGGTATAAAATCTGATAATCAAAATGTTGCAGTAACTTTCAAAAGAACACAATCAACATACTACTTCTTTATTTTGATGGATTACCATGAACATTCTCTTGTAGGCCTGACTGAAAAGCCAGGTATTCCTGGTGAGCCACCCTGTATGTTTACCTCAGGAGACAAAAGAAGCTTTCTTGGTGCTATACTAACACACTTTTCATTTAACATCTAGATTGCTGGGTTGTGTTTATTTTTTATTGTAAAACTAAAAAGAAAAGCTTATATTACATACCCAGTATATATACACTACTACATATATTAATTGATTATGTGAAGTACTCTCATATTCTGAAACAAAATCTATCTTTTGAGTGTGTTGAGTGTGTTTTAAAATGTAATTTGTTTTCTACTATGATCATATATGTATGTTTAGTGCTGTTATTCT
>JAQHUG010000131.1:5084415-5095818 GCA_028555095.1 Dicrostonyx torquatus
AAGAGACAAAGTAAAACTAGTCATAGATTAAAAGGAGTAAAGAAAATTAAGCCCTGTAAAAAGGGAAAATTCACAGAGAGTCTGGAATATGTAAAATATTGTGTTATCTTTGAATTCTTTGACTGTGAATGAGCTAAGTACACAGAGACATTCCATTGCATGGGCTGCTAAGCTAAACCAGCATGTGTATTATAAAGATATCATGACTTCCAAATTTGAGTCTAAGGATATGTTGTTTTGGAAAAAATATTCTTTCTCTGTTTCCATAGAAGATGAAAACCTGTTCACTGCTTCCAGACAAAAATGATTTTATGGAACAAGACCCCTGAAAGGTTGCTGTAAATAACCCCACAAAAAATTGCGTTGCCCAATAAACAGCAGGAAGCAGTTTAGAGAAAAACTATGCCCATATTCCCAATTTTTGTTTATAAATGTTTGTTTACATTTAAAGGGGGATATGCTATAGGGATTTGTAATGATATGGATCTTGGTTTATTGATACAAATTTAAGGTAAATTTTGTTATACTGTATATTTATATTTCTTCTCTTGATTAAGGTATTGTGTTTGTGTAGTTCATTTAAAATGTAATATATAATTAAGAAATATAAGAAATATAAGTTAATAGATATTAGTTAATCTATAATAGTCCAGCTTGTAGTCATGTTAGTTAGATTTTCTAGATGTATAGAGATATATTTCAGATAGATAGGTATTCTTCAAGTCTTTCAGAGACCTTTGGAATATGGTATTTAAACTGCTTACGAACTAGGACTTTTCATGACAGTGAGACACATCTGCTCCTGGCAGCACCAAGCTATTTCAAAAGGGTGATGGGCATTGAAGAGACTCCTTATGGAGTTGGTTAGTCATTTGGGCAAGAAACTGCTCTTGCCTAGACTGCTTCACTGGACATGCAGTACCTTCAGAAAAATGACTGCTGAACTTGCCTAAAGATGAGATGATTCTTCAGGGTTCATGCTTCATGAAAGAGTCTGTGAGACATTATGAAGTATACACAAGAAAGTGACTGAACTGTCTTTGAAATTTCCTGCTTCATGGAAAAGTCTGCTGGATACTATGGGCCTGTAGGCTGAAGATGGATGCCCCAGCAGTACAGAAAAGCTTTGGGTGACTGTCCAGCAGCGAGATTTCTCTGTCAATTCTAGAGTTTTGAAAGCTGCTTACAAAGTACTTAGGTAATATTAGATCCTTCTGGAGTCTTTGATAGAATTGAAGAATAGATAGATAATTATTTTTCTTAGTTATGATAAAAGATAAAGTAGATATAAATATAATAACTGTAATTCTTGCTTGATAACTGTTTTTGTTATATGTAAGTTTACTATGTTAAAGTTAAAGCCTTCTTTTTTGTTTAAACAGTAAAGGGGAGGTGATGTGGGATTACCCTTTGTGTGTTGTGATTACCATAAATGAATAAAGAAAATGCCTTGGCCTTTTGATAGGGCAGGACTTAGGTAAGCAGGGAAAATTGGTCTGAATGCTGGGAGAAGAAAGGCAGAGAAGGAGATGCTATGGAACTGCCATCAAAGATAGACATGCTGAAACTTTGCAGGTAGGCCAAGACCTCATGATGATACACAGATTCATAGAAATTGGTTAAATTAATATGTAAAAGTTAGTCAATAAGAAGCTAGAGCTAATGGGCCAAGCAGTGATTTAATTAATACAGTTTTTGTGTGATTATTTCAGTTCTGAGTGGCCGGGATGTACAAGAAACCCCACCTCCTCCTACATATTTACTTTTGAAAAATTTCCTTTGATCCTTGAAAATGAAGAAAGCAACTCGTTTTCTTATTTCCACGCATTGACATACACCTGCAGAAACTGGTGAGTATCTGCAAAAGACTACAGATCACTCAACACAATGGGCCCTGAGTTCTGAACCTCATTGTGTCAAGGGGCACACCAAAATACTGTGACTGTGATCTCTATGGAAATGTAAAGCAGACCACATGACACCAAGAACCTGATCTTTAACTGTGCATGACTTTATTTTTTGACCTGGGTAGGTATCTTTCATCTGGCTTAAGGTGATCATACTATAGTGATAGTATGATCATACTATAGCACAACATTGCTTGGCTATTTCATCATTCAACAATACCTCATAATTGGTTTAAGTGTTCTTAATTCCATAAAGCAAGACTAGAATAGAGGTACAGTCTTCAAGCTAAGAGTTAGAATGCTTCACTTCAACACTGAAAGACACTGTCCACTGAGAACAAGTACTCAGGCTGTTTTATATGTTGTCAGTCAGGTTGTTTAGCACATTTAACTGAAATTTTTTGTGTGGACAAGAATGAGTAATAGACAAGAGAGTGAAAGTCTTTATGCTATAAATCACTGAGTCTACCCATGTGTGTCCTTCATTTCCTAATATTAAAGCTGTTTTGGGCAACTTCAATCAAATCTGACAGAAATGCCACAGGGCACTAAAGTAGTTTTTCTCTTCAAATTTAGAAAAAAACACATACACGATTTACTTACATTGAACTACCAAAGCATTTCTTAGGCTTTCTCATTTCTCTTTCTCTTTATTGACATAAATGTCCCTAATTTTCTTAATAGACAATGATTTATCTGCAGCTGAGAAAGACTCCACCAAGTATACTGAAAACTGCCATTTTCAAATTATTTTTAGGTCCTAGAACTATCTGTCCTTTTCCTGTAGTGTAAGGTGATAGAGAATCTTTAGAAAGCTGTTTGCTGTGTTCTATACAGAAGTGTGTTTAATAAATAAATTTGGAAAGGGAGATTGTTAGAAGTTTCAAGATGACACAAGTCATCCTCAAATATTTCCTACTAAGAATTTTAGATGAGAAGGACAAAAACAAATTCAATGATTCAAGTATATCTGGCTTTTCCATGCAAACTTTTATTTCAGATAACTCCAATAAAATTTCAAAAGCTTATGATTATTGTTTTTATTGACTTATGTGCCTGTTTATAAACAGGGTCTCTAACATGTTGCAAGCTGCAAACAACAGAGAAAAAAGCTACACTGTTGAAGATGACCAGAAACTCTCTTTTAAATTTTAACTATTGTTTGTTTTATAACCAATGCTTTAGTAGTCCTGTATGATGAATGTTGATGGGAAGTGTGTTTTTTGTTGCTTTGTGGTGTAATTTGTTTCCAGTTCAGTGCCCCACACACTTTAGGCAGGTGGACTAACACTGAACAATATCACTATCCCTTGGATGTGTAATGCTGCAACTTGTTTTATTTTCCTTACAGTATACTTCCTCTAGCTGTATGGTGATTTCAAGGTCAAAAACATTTCCTAGGTCATTTATGAATGCTTTCTTTGCAGGGAATGCCTTTTTATGTTGATTTATTTGTACTATAACCTGTGTTATTGGGTGATTTTCCAGCCAAGAGCACTTGCCAACTTGAAATTTTGTTGACAACCGTGATGGTACTAATTTAGATGAGAAGTAAAGCATATTATTATCTATTGACATCTAATGTGCACAGTACTTGGTTATTAGTTCAGAATTATCTCTAAAGTAATCCTTTAGAAAAAAAAAATTTCTGTGAGTTGATTTTAAAAGTATAAACTGTATCATTTGATATTTAGCTTCTTGACTTCTTTATATATTTTGGAGATAAATCCTCTGTCAGATGTGGGGTTGATGAGGGTATTTTCTCACTGTAGGCTGTCATTTTGTCTTATTGACAGTGTCATTTGCTATATAGAAGCTTTTCATTTTCAGGCAGTTCCATTTATTAATTTGTTAACATCAGTGTGTGTTCTACTGGTGTTGTATTCAAGAATAGTCTCCTATGCCTATGTGTTCAAGGCTACTTCCAGTTTTCTCTTCTCCCTGATTCAGTGTAACTGAATTTATGTTGAGGTCTGAATCATCTGGCCTTGAGTTTTGTGCAGGAAGATAGATAGAGATCCATTTGCATTCTTTTGTATGCCAACATCCAGTTATGCCAGCACTATGTGTTAAAGATGACTTTTTTTTCCATTAAATAATATTTGCTTCTTTGTCAAAATCAGGTATTCATTAGTATGTCAATTTATGTCATGATCTTTCATTAATCACCTTTTAATTATTTTATTGAGATATATAACTTTCTCCACTTACCTCTGTTCCTCTTCCCTCCCTTTCAGCAAACTCCCATGATCCACATGCTCCCAATGTACTCAGGAAAACTTGTCTTTCATATAAGTTACTCTTAGGGTCATTTTGTTGTTTAGAATCTCTGGGATTGTGAATTGTAGGCTGGCTTTTCTTTGCTTTCTGTTTAAATCTATATCTAAGCTAAGAATTCTCAATAGAATAATATCAAATGGTTGAAAGACACCTAAAGAATTGTTTAACATTCTTAGTCATAGAGAAATGCAAATCAAAATGACTCTGAGATACCATCTTATACTAGTCAGAATGATTAAGATCAAAAACAGTGATGACAGCTTGTTTTGGAGAAGATGTGGAGTAAGGGGAGCACTCCTAAACTGCTTACCAACAACTTGTAAGCCACTTTGGAAAACAGTATGGCAGTTTTTTAGAAAATTGGGAATCAATCTACCACAAGACAAGCAATACCAATTTTATGGATATACCCAAAAGATATGCAATAATACCACAAAGACACTTGCTCAACTTTGTTCGTAGCAGAATAATAGCCAGAACCTGGAAATAGTCTTGATGCCGCTCAACCAAACAATGAATAAGGAAAATATGGTACATTTACACAATGGAATACTACTCAGCTGTTAAAAATTTAAAACATATAAAAATGATGACATCATGAAATTTGAAGGCAAATGGAAAGAACTAGAAAAAATTTAATCTCAGTGAACCCAGACCCAGAAAGACAAACATGTGATACTGTCCAGTAACTGATGGAAACAGAGGCAGAGATCCACAGACAAGAATTGTGCTGAGCTCCAAAAGTCTTGAGGAAGAAAGGGAGAAGGGATTGTGCCAACTAGAGGTGTCATGATGGGGGAACTCATGAAGACAGCTGACCTGAGTTCAAAGGAGTTAAAGGATGAAATGAAATGTCCTTCTGTATAATGTGTTGCTTTTACTGATGAGTAAAGCCTCTTCGGCCTATGACAGAGCAGAATATAGCTAGACTGTAAGGGATAGAGAGAGACAGAGAGTAGGTGGAGTCAGGGAGATTTCATTAGCTGCCAAAGGAGAAGGAAACACCAGAACTCTGCTGATAGGCCAGAGTCTCATGGTGATACACAGATTGATAGAAATGGATTGATTCAAGATATAACAGCTAGCTAGAAATATGCAGTGTTGAAATTTAAAAAAATAATTTTATTTTATGTGCATTGGCATTTTGCCTATAAGTATCTATGAAGATGCAAGCTGCCCTGGAACTAGAGTTACAGGCAAATGATAGCTGTTATGTGGGTGCTGGAACTTGAACTTTTATCTTACAGGAAAGGAGTCAGTGCTCTTAACCACTGAGCCATCTCTCCAGACTATGAGTTGAGTGAATTTTTAATATGAATAAAATGTAGCCTATGATAGTCATAATTTGTAGAAATATTATGTAGGAAGTTTTTTAAAATTATTTTTCTATTCTTTTTAATGAAGTAAACATTTCTTTAAAAATCAAGATGAAAATTAGCTTTGGGTACTTCACACATTCAAGATAATCACATTTCTGCCATTTTTGTTATTCATGTGTGTTCATGTATAAATTCTAATTATAAGAAGCTAAATATCATCATAAATATGGTAGAGGTATTATGGAACATTTTTTACCTTTCTTTTTAATATTGGGCAACAGCTTTGAACACTGTTTCTTTTCAGTTATATCCTCACAGGTTTAATTATTTATTCATCTATCCATCCAATCATTCATTTGATAATTTATGAAGGACAGTCAAAAATTATTGCAGTGTAATTGCTCTAGGAATCCCAAAGAGATAAATGAGGCAATTCATGAAAAGTCTTTTTACTTAATTAATAAGCCCTGAGCTCCTTGATTTAAAGGAAGTAGAAATGGATTTAAAAACATCAAGTGAATTCATAATCATTAATAAAATAAAGTATAGTTTCAAAGTGCATTTTAATGGTTGTGGGTTTTTATTATGACTATTTGGTATAGTTTAATTGAGTTCTCATCAACATTAAAATTAGCATAGCATGATATTCTTCTTTTATGTATTTATTCACACAATTAGTCAACAATGTGTGCTGAGTAGACTTTAGGAAACACAGGTAGTGTTAAGTGAGAGGACTACTTGCACCTATGATATCAAAGAACAGCTCAGCACATAGTTCAATCACAGGTTCATTTTAGTTGAACACATCACATTGCATATCTCTAAAATGTGCGTTTCTCTGTAGTCCTAGTATCTGACAAGAACACGGGCAACAGAAAGCATTCCTTTGCAATTCTCAAACATTGCTACATGTTCATGTTAGTATCTATTATTCACCTTACAATATTTTTTGTCCTGGATGTCATGCTGTACACAAAATCAGTATGATGATCTTTACTTCAATAATTGAATATTCTTAGACTGTACTTCATAATAGCTTACTGTAAAAATAAGTTACCATTATATTACACAAATTAAACAAATTGCAACTTTTAGATGAAAGAAAACATTTGACATATGTTGAAATTCAACACTGTATACATTGCTTCTCATGGTCATCGGATAAAAAAGTGAACGTCCACAGTTGGTGATCTGCAGGGAACAGCAATGCTCTCATGTTCTCCACAGATGTCATTACTGAGCAACAAGAAGATTAAGATATCAGAAGATTTAAATGTAATGATTTTTCTGCATTCGAAGGTGTAGGACCACACAACAGGTATCTGATACTAACTTCTATGGGTAATCTTTGGCAGATCTGTTTTTTCAACTGGGCCAAATCTATAGAAACAAACAAACAAACAAAAAGAGTAACAACAATAAACAAGCACCTGGTAACATGAAATATAGCTTTTTGAGATATGAAATGGATCTGAATTGGAATTTTATTTTTTTCTCTAAGAAGTATAAATATATACTATATAATTACTACTACTCTTAGTCAAGCTATTAAAGTTGAAACAAAGTTTAGAAATAATCTTAAGAAATATAAGCTTTCCCAAAGGACTGATAAGTTTGTAATGTAGTAGATTATTACATAACCCAGATATTTATTTGGGGAAATAGCTAAAAACCGAAGAATTTTGGTAAATTTGACGAAATTTTTGAATTTTTCATAAAATCATTCTCTGTACTTCAGAAACTTAAATGTCTTGGGATTTTTAATGTAATGTTTATATAATGTTTGGATTTTTACCTTTCTTATGAAGGAGCAGATTCATGAAGAATGAGAGTAAGAGTTTTCATACCTGTAAGAGTGGACTGCCTCTCCTCTGGCTATTCCAGGTTACCTTACTTTCTTAATGAGTGAAAATTAAATAAAACTACCACTAACCATCACAGCAGAGTCTGTGGGAGAGCTCACTCAGTGAGTAAAGTGCTTGCCCAACTTCCCTCTATGGGACACACATGTTGGAAAGAGAGAGCTGAGACTGCATATTTGTCTTTTGACTTCTTTGTGCATACTGATTCTCTGTTTTATTTTGTTCTGTGATGAATATAGTTAACAGAAAGAGCAATAATTCTATTGGTGTATGTAACTTATTTCTTTGTTTCATAGTATATCTATTAGAGGTGATATAATTAGTTTCTAGTATATGAAAAGAGAAAGCATTATCTAGAGACAAGAGAAGAACTAAATTTAAAAAAAATCATCCACTGGTTTTAATTTTGCTAAATGTTACAGAATTTCTCTGGGAAAAGTCATATCTTTTCTCTAAGTTTTTAAATAGATCCCAAATAATGGCTTCTTTTATGGATTAACAGATTATAAAATTCATATATAATAAATGTACTTGTTGTGATGAAATATTTTAAGAGATTCTGTGTCTATTTCTATGTAAATACCTTTCAGAATTAAAGTAGCCGAAGAGAAATAATGGATCCTGTGGGGATGATAAATCCCAAGAGATGCTTTGATGCCTATAAATGATATCTAGTTGTTTCATAGAATCCATAAACAATGTAGATAGTGATGAGATATTATCAAAATATTTTTGGAGGAATGTTATACAATTCTGGTAGTTGATTACACATATCGATGTGACTGAACCTTACAGTGTCAGACACAGCTTTGGTAGCAACTCAAAGAAATTTCCAATAAAATTACTTAATTTTTCTCTATCAATCCTTGGACTGTATAGGTATATAATTGATAGTTTGGGTGCAATTTATATAGCGATAGATTTAGATTCTTAAAAAAAATACATTTGATAATTCAAAAACAAGCAACTTCAGATATTTTTGCAAAATCATTTGGCTTTTATTTCAAACATATATGAACTATGATAAATAGAACCAGAGTTAATTTTATAGACTGTGTCTTGTCTGAGTTTGTCCTTCACAAATCTCAAAGTATGATGTTTTAGTTAATTTTTAAATATTTTAAACATTAGTTACTTAAATTTAAAGAAAAAGTGTGCAACACATACTAAAACCACTATCCATCACAAAATTAGAGATCATTTTCTTTATATAACTAGTCTTAGTTTTCTTTACTAAGTTAAATATTAAATATTAAAGGAGTTGGCCATTTCAGATTACAAGGAAGAAAGCTATAGAACGTAGCTTTGTGTCATTTTGCTAGTCTTTTTACTGAGAGTATATTTTCATGTATTTTATTCTGATATGGCTCTGCCTCCCCAACTCCTCTCAGATCTCTCCTACCACTCTACTCACTCAAATTTTCACCCTTTCTTTCTATCATTAGAAAACAAGCAGGTATCTAAAAAATAACAAAATAAGGAAATATAAAAAAGCAAGCCTGAATAAAAAAAAGAAGTAGACTGAGAAGCAAAGAGTCAAAGAAAAGACACAGGAAACATATACAGATGTAGAGACATACAGTAGAAAACAGAAATCCCCACAAAACCAGAAATAATAACATATAAGCAAAAAATCCTGTAGTGTAAGCCAAACAAACAAATAATCAATCAAACCAACAAAAACCTACAAAAATAGCATTTAGTCTCCATGTTGCCTATCTTGGGTTTAGAGGCTTTGTGTCTTCTATTGTTTTCATCTTACTGATTCTCTCATTCTGCTATTTCATATAGATTTTTATAATCCAAGTTCTTCTCTCTCAGCATATCAATTATAGTATTCACTTATGAATTATAATTGCTTACCTCAGATTGTGTAGTTCCTGATTACAGTTCTCAATCTACTCTGAAATAGTCCTGTATTTCTCATATAGTAACTTAAAAGGGAGTAATCCAATTCTTCTGACTTCTTAAAATCTTAAAATTCTGTGTCTCACTCCCTCTCTTGCTCTTCTTCCTGTCTCTTGAGAATAAACTAAAAGATCTATAACACACACATATATATACACACACATACAAACTCATACACAACTACAAAGTGAATTTAAGCAAAAGACCACAAAAATGCCATTAAGTTCTTTTTGCATCACTGCTGGGCATGGGACCTTCCTTCAAGTGTGATTGATGCACCCAGCCACACTATATTGGATCAAACTGATTTTCACTTTGCTAGTGATCATCCATTGCATATGGCTGCTTCATTAGGAAGAGGTCTCTGTGTTTACTTGTCTCTTTCAATGCTGTGTGGCTGTTTGGTTTGAACTTGTCTGAGTTTTGTACATGCTGCAGGGAACAGTGTCTTCCAGATACAACAGGATCAACATACTTATAAATTCATCTAATGAGGACATTTGAATACAGTTATTTTATTTTTTTACATGTATTGTGATATCTAAGTCAATGGGGAAATTGAGAATGATAAAAAATAAGGAACTAAAATCACAAAAGGGTCATGGCAAACTGACAAAGTTACCACATGTTTAATCAAAAATATTGAATATTTGATATCACTCACCTTTTGTTTTCATATGTGGATAACAGTTTTCTAGATCACATGCTTTCACAGCATTCAGAATTTTTATATTAAATTTTAACTATAGATGTATCATTGAATTTTGTCTACTTAAATGTAATGTGGGAAGTTTTTCTGTACATGTGTTGCTTTTATTGGATAATGAAAACAGAATCTGCTTTGGCATGTGATAGGGCAGGGTATAACTAGGCAGGAAAAATAAACGGAAGGCTGGGAGAAAGAAGGCAGAGTCAATGAGACACAGTGAAGCCACTGGAGGAGAGAGATGTTATTACCTTGCTGGTAGGCCAGGACCTTGTAGTGATGCACAGACTGCTAGAGATGGATTGATTTAAGATGTAAGAGTTAACTAGAAATATGCTTAAGCTGTTGGCTAAACAGTATTACAACTAATATAGTTTCTATGTGTTTAGTTTGAGTCTGGGTGGCCAGGAACAAACAAGAAGCCCCTGTCAAAGGAAGTGGTAACTTTTGTTCATTAAATAGTAACTACTTTATGACATGGCCAATACATGGTCTGTCAACTGCAAAAATCTGTTTAGTCGTTATTTTAGATTTTACTCCTTAACAACTTTGATCACCATCTTACTCAAGTGGAAAAGGCCAGGGCATGCCTTTGCAGCACAGTAACAGCTGCATTGTTTAATATTAATTACCTTTTTACTGTGTAGCTAGTGTCACTCAATGTATGTTACCAGAAATAAGTATATCTACCCCAGATTAGAAGTATCCTTTTGGAAACTGATATTTGTGATCCCCACAGTAAGTGTACTAGTTTAAAGAAATAATGTGGAAATAAAGTCAGATGGTAAAATTACAAAAGAAAATTAAAAGTGAAAATAGGTGGATTATTTTCCTGTCTGAATTTAGGGTTCAAATTATATTTGAGACTTAGTAACTTAAAGGAGATAATATTGTGTAGAATTATTTATGTCTCTATTTTCTGGAATATAGCTTCTTCATAGAATTTAGATTAATAGTGTTTAATTTTTCTATTTGTTTATCTTGTTTATTTTCACTTTAAGGGAATAAAGATAATGTGTTTTTATATGCATTTCATCTCTCGCATGATCACTTATATCACTTGGTTTAATTTTATTTTGTTTTATAGAACTTCATAAAGACTCTCTGGACTCTGCAATATTGGCTTTATTGATTTTATTTTTCTTTCTAGTTGTTCTCTGTAATTCTGTCAGATCATATCTAATCTCTTTATTTTCTTTATCCACTTTAATATCCTGTAGTATGTCTTTGAGAGTGTATCTCTGACAGAGCAGCTTTGTGATCATAAATTCCTTTGTTAATATAGAAACTGTATATATGTCTAATATTAAGGGTGATTGTCCCGCACGACCGTCTTGCCAGCAAGAACGACGCAGCACACAAGGATCCTTCTGCAGTATGCTTTAATGCTTCTTGAGAGGGAGAGCATAAGCTTCCAGAGC
>JAQHUG010000131.1:5110524-5121233 GCA_028555095.1 Dicrostonyx torquatus
ACAGCCTTCTGCACAAATGGAGAACAGAAACAGAGTCTAGCAGCCAGAAGGAAGAGCTGAATGCAAGAGAGTGAGTACATGCTTTAAAACTGCATTTATAGTATCAGAGACCACGCCAATGTGGGCTGGTATCTTAAAGGCTACTGGCCAAAGGAGCTTGCAGAGCAACTGTCTCTACTTTGATAGCCTCTTACACAGAGTGTGCATAGCCTCACTGCAATAGTTCTTATTACCTAACAGAGAATTCAATGTGCGAATAAGTTAAAGCAGACCATTCATACATGGTAAGTTGAAGAAACTTGGCAAAATTACATTTCTAACTATGTTCAGGTACTATATGAATCCTAATTATTCATAAAAATACTTAATTTAATTGAAGAAATATGAAAGATTTTAGGACAAAATATAAGAATCCATATAAGGCATAAAATGTTTCTTATTGATTGCTTATATCCTGCTGCAGGTTACAAGTGTATCACTGTATAATCATCCTGTGTCCAGAAGAAAGAATAATCTTCCCATGATCATTTTATCCCACGGTAAGTACTTTAATTTTCAAGCCCTAGAAGTTTGTAGTTCATCATATTTCCTAAGCTTTTGTTTCAAATACCAATAACACATTCTATTTCAAATACCCATAAGTTATACAAGGGAACATGGCCAATAATATGCATGTCTTCATTCATTCTACATATTTGAACAAAATTTCACTTAACATATCAAGTTAGATTCATTAAGTATTTATACAGGAATTTAAAAATTGCTTTAGACACATTTTAGTTTTTGAGACCTATGAACTAGTATCATGCTTTTTTCCAGACACCAACAACAGCCCAATTCTAAACATATATTTTGTATGTTTTATTTAACTATTTTACATGTAAATAACCCTTTTTTCCAAGAATTAACTTTACTCATATTTAATTTATATTCTCTGTTACATTTTTTCAGTTTTAAAAGGCATATATAGGGCCACAGCTTTCTATATGTCAAATAAGGAGGACTTGTGCAAACTGTAAGGCTACTGGTTTGTTTCCAGTGTGATATTATATGGGGGAAGAGAATACCATTTTTTAAAAGATACATTTAGAATATCCTCATTTTTAATTAGTCAGTAAATGCTCATCTTAAATATTGCAGTCATGTTTTACCATAAAGAATCTCTCTGCAACTCATTTTAATGTCTTTACAACATGAATGGGCATCTATAATTTCCAATGTGGCTTCATTGAGGCTTTTATTTTCCAGCTCCTCTATTCTCACACTGTTGGAATGATTGCCTGAAATATGCTAACATTTTATTTAAAGGACCAGAGTTGTGCTTGATCTGAAAATGTGGTTACATTTTCAGAAGGAAGGTTTCTACCTTTGGATCAGCTTCTGGTTAGAAGCATATACTATTTTCCCATGGAATGATGGTGCTTAAATACTATTTGAATTATTTCCTTTCAGAAGACCTTATATAATGAATTTTCTCAAAACATTAACTTACCTTGAACTCAAAGGGTCTACCTGCGTCTGTCTAACGAGTGTTCAAAGCATAAGAATACACTATCACCTGGGAAATCTTTATGAATTTTGTCGGCCAAATTAAATTATTTATCTATGTCTGTATATGCAAACAATTCATTTTCTCCAAACATCCATCTGTTCATTGATACTTTATTATTCCATAACTGATGTGAATAGTTCTATCATTAATGTTGATGTGGAGATATCTTTGTGCTCTGCTTCAGGCCTTTTGGGCTTACGTCTGGTATCATACACTTGGGTTATGTTATATCTGCTTATAAATCCAACATTTTCATATGAACATACGGTGCATAAATTTTTTAACATATGTGTCATATATGGATATGAACAGGTAAGAGGACAGAAGAGAATTTTGGTGTTTATATCTGCCATCGACCTATTAAGAAAAGATTTTTCTTTGTTTTTTTACTCACAGCATATACTGGACAGGTTGTCCAGTAAGTTCCCAGAATTTCTCTGTCTTTGCCTTCCCTGCACTAGGAACATAAGTTTTACTTAAATGTGTAGCCCATGAGTTCTGGGGATAGAGTATAAGTCCTATTAATTTGTTTGTTTTTTTTATTGTGGGTAGAAGGGTAAATATGGAACTTAGAGGAATTATAGGAATCACTTTCCTCCTTCTACTATGTTGGTACAAACTGCCCATGGCTGATGAGGCCAAAAATCTAAGAGCAGAATCTGTTACTTCCACTTTTGCAAAACAAGATAATTTCTGCTTCCCAAATATCTATCTGATCATGCAGTCATAAGTATAGCTCTATCCCCTTATCAAAGAAGCTTCATTTACCGCAGATGAAACCTATTGCAGACTTAAACAACTGGTGGAAATACAGAGAAAACATGATGGTACAATATTCAATCCCAGCTGACATATCTGCATCCTAAGGTTCAGATTTGCATAAGAAAAGGCAGAAACACTTTAAGACCTAGAAAGACAGGACACTTGTTGATGGAACATATAACCTAGATATAAAAAGTAAAATGAAATCATAAACTCACAGCAATATGGATGCCTCAACAAGACAAGCATGTTGACCACACCAGATGACACACCAACAAACCAGGGAAATTTCTGAGGGGGGGGAAATCAGTGAAAATTAATAACAACTTTGATGCTATCATTTATTTAGTAAAACATTTATTATTGAGAAAAATTAAATGGTGAGATAGTTTAATCAATTAAACATTGCAAATTACATATTTGATAAAAGTTTATAACTAAAATATGAAAAAGCTATGTAGAAATAGGCAGAATACAAGAACAGAATATATGTATAGCAAATAGCCAGAAAACATGGTCTGTGTTATTAGGTATCAGGGAAATGTAATCTGAAACTAAAATATAATAGCTTAAATATAATAGCTTCAAGTTTTTCTAAGAGAGAGAGAAATAAAATATTTTATGAATTTCTATAAATGGTATAAAATGATATGGATAAGCATAAAGAGCTTGTACATTTCTGTTAAAGCATAATTAGTGTTAGACCAACAAAAAGACTACCTAAGAGAAAATGAGATAAATAAATAAACAAACATACAAACAAATAAATAAATACTTTGATGTTTATTCTTGCAAATAAATATACATAATAAATAAATTTATTTAGTTATTCCTATTAGGTCAGAGTACAGCATGTAGCAGTCCTTTAAGTAATAGTTGTTGAGTTATTTTTTTTTTTGAAAAAAATGATCAATATTCAATGCAGAAATGTTACAAATTTAAAAACAAAATATTCAGCAATATTTATAACTTGCAAAATATCTGAAATAATATATCATAGGTATTTCAAAATTTTAATGGTTTAATAAGATTTCCAGGATAAATTTTTAATTCATAGATTTTGGGCTAAACAATGTAAAAAATGCACTAATATTTTAATAGTGGATGTCATTTATATAAAACAGGGGCAGAAACAAGGGATGTCTTTACTACATTAACACTAAGTAAAAAACTCAAATCCTGCATGTTGTCCAATTTTCAAACTTACATGTGATATTGATTTTTTTTCCACTTTGTTGACCTAAAAGTTACTGCTGGAACCACTTTTTTTGGAGACACCTTCCAAGATAAGAAAATTGGGCTTCATCTTATCTTAACTCAGCGGATGAAAGTTTTCTCATTCTTTATCTTATCCTATCCTCTAACCCCTTTCCTTTTTAATAGACAAAGCTTCAGTTCTGGCACAAAAGAATCAATACAGAACTAAACACAGGGTGTCACTATCCAACAAAGGCTAAATGGAGAACTATATAGAAATGAATCCTTGAGTAAAATCACTGAAGCCTGCACTGGTGACTCTTGTCCATTTATCCAGACAAAAGATGATTTTATTTGAAACAATGGGAATAAATATGGCAGCATTTTCTCAAATACTAACACATTATAGAATTGCCCCATGCTTTAAAATTGATAAATTTTAATTTCCTAAAGGGAAAGAAATATACAAGCATGCTGTTTAAACAGGTATCATATCTTTGTGAGGATGTCAGAGATCATCTTGTGTATCTCTGTGAACCGCAGAGTACAGTTTCTATACCTGTTGCATAGGGTGGTGGTTAGAGCTCTTCTTACTTCACTGGTCCCTCAGAATTCTACATGACATTTTTATATACCAGGGCCATTGTATTAATCAACTAGAAATGTAGGAGAGTTAGAAAAGTTACATTTTTGAATGCCTAAATAAATGCCTAAGTAAAAATGCCTAAATAAAAACTAAGTTTTTAAACTTTTAGGAAAGAAGGTACAGATATTTTTTTGTTGTCCAAATCCCTACCAAAGATGCATATATCCTTGAAGAAAATAGAATAGTACATTTTTATGTACACATACACACACAAACACACACATGTGCACTCTCTAAAATATACTCACACTAATTCGTATAAATGTATAAATAATATATATATATATAATCATAGCTGTAGGAAGATTTGTGTGTCTCATGCATTGGGCAAATATACATATATCTTATACATGCATTCTTAATGCACATATATATATATATACATATATATATTGATTTTTAATTGATATAGGAAGCCCCAGTTTACTGTATACTGTACCATTGCTAAGTATTTGACTCTGAGTTATACAAGAAACTAACAAAACATGAGCCTATAAATGAATCAGAAAGCAGTGTTTACAATAGATCCTGAACTAACGTGTCTTCTTTAGTTCCAGCTCATACTTCTTTCAATGAAGGATTACACCTGGTGGTGTAAGTCAAATAAACCTGAACATACTGCTTGTCATATCCTTTAGTAATAACCATTTACAATCTTCATTTATAGTCTTCTGTTTGTAACTGGTCATATGGCCATAATCACTCTTTATAATTACCTTTCTTTATTTCTATTCTGTTTGCCACAGCGTTCACCCTGAACAGTCATAGTTCCTACTTACTGGAACTGATGCAAATCTTTCTCAGTGATGATCTAGGCCATTTGAGTACTTCTTGTGATGAGTATTTGTATTTTTCCAAAAATGTTAATCATAAGTGTTTGTAATACTGAGAGATACACATGGTATGGAATTTTCCATATTTTAGTCACATTCTCCTATATATATATCCCTTGGGAATGGTGGTTCAGTTTTCTCACAGATCAGATAGTCAGGTCAACTGGTATCTCTCTACTTTGTTGATACAGAAGCATAAAGTGATTGATAATATATACCTTCAGTTCAAAGAAATCAGTGTGGTATCTTCTTTTGTTTGAAATAAAGACATCCAGGCCACCAGAACACGGTAGTTGTTCAAGCAGGTCTGTTGGAAATAGACATTGCTCTTTCTGCTATTTAGCTTATTAAGTTTGGAATCCTGACTTCAGAAGAAAGAACTGGAATTAGTCATCCAACTGGTACTATAAGCCTTCAAAAGGGCATTCAAGCATTCTATCTACTCAAGTGTTCAATGGTAGAGTTCAATAAGTTCAGAAACTTCAATTAGAATGATCCCATTGCTCCACTCTTCAGGTATGTAGTAGACACACAAGGAATAGTGTGCACCCTTATTTTGTTATAGGTAAATGGCTAGATTACCTTCTAATGGAAAATGAATGAGAAATAGGTTCTGTTTATATATATATATATATATATATATATATATATATGTATGTATGTATGTATATGTATATATATAATATTCAACCTAAAGAAGATGAAGAAAGATAAAAAGTTAAAACAGGAAAATATATTACCATATAAGGTACTACTTCCAGCTCAAATTGGCAAAGAGTAGTGCATCTTGCAAGGATAGCAAAACTGCTATACATCACTGATTTCCAACATAAATATATCTAAAAATATTCAACTACATCTTCAAATTGTTAGATTTTATAGTATAAAACACTAAATTAATAAATATGATGTTAAATGTAAAAAATAAAAATAATTATGGGCAAATGAAACATGGCATATATTACATCACCATTCATTTTTGTAAGATATAAGGAATTTGGCAAAGGTTATACAGAAAATTGAACAGAAATTTACATATTTCAGGTTCTAAAAGGTTATATGCAAGAATGAGGTACTCTACACATAAGGTGAAACTGTCTTTCTATATCTCACCACACACAAAAGATAACTAGAATTTAATAGAAGACATAAATACAATATCTAAAGTTGCTACATGAAAATACAAAGGATATAATTTAGAAAATTTTTCAAGAAAAATATATGTTTAAAAATATGAACAAAAAGTAAAAACAATTAAATATAAATTGATCAACTAATTAAAAAGGTCTCTATACAGAAAACAGACAATAACCACACTTACAGTATGACCTATAGAATTGAAGACTACATATAGAAAGTGTTCTTCCTCTAAAGTATTAACAACCTGAATATAAAAGGAACTGAACAGCAAAGCTAATAATAAATAGTGAGTTGATAAAATATAAAACTAGGCATATGATTTTGTTTGCAAAATAAATTTACAAGTATATGCATGTGAACACGCATTTCTTAGTGCTTGTCTGTAAGACAACATGAGATGGTAGACACAATCTTCTATTTGGAGGAAAAGTCTTTCACAGTTTGGGGCTGTACACACCATGGTAGCTGGCTTACAAGATTCCAGATTCTTCAATGTGTGCTTCTCATTGATCAGAGGGAATAGATTATATACATGTGGGCTTTAGTGTTTGGCTTTCATATAGTGTTTGCAAATCTAAACTCAGATCTAATGATTACATCACATGGGCTTTATGCACCAAGCCATCTCCCAAGACCACTTACATAACTTTATATGCGTACACCCAAAGAATATTTACAAATAGATGAATTTAACACAAGAAAAATAGTTCTTCATTAAATGGGAAATGAAATGTAAACCACAAGGTCTCTTAACACCCAGTTTTGCATGACTATTAATAAAAGTCAAAAAATACAAATACCACCAAGAATTCAAATTAGTTGGGCAAGTACAAGACCATATACAAAACATTCACATATATTATACACACTTATATATACCCATATATACACAAACACACTAATACACAAACTCTCATACACATACAGTTCTAATAAGAGAGACAATGCATTATCCAGTAATTCTATTACTGTGTATGTCTCTCAAAGCAAAAGAATAATTACCAAAAGCTGCAGTAGCTACTTCTGTTCATTCCGCCAATACCCTTTAAGATACCAGCCCACTTGGGCCTGGTCTATTTGGCTTGAAAAAGCAGCAGTAGACATGTGCTCCCTCTCTTGCTTCAGAATCCACTTCTGGCTACCAGATACTTTTCCTGGTTGTGCAGGAGGGCTGTTGTCTAGGATGGTGATCTGTAAGATTTTCTCTTTAAATAAATAACCCTTTTATTAATCATAATTCCAGACTGGTGTTGGATTGTTTTGTGACTTACTCCTTTAACCAAAAGCATATGTATATGTATACTTGTAACAATGAACAAGAAAGATTCTGAATTTAGAAGAGAGCAAACAAGACTATATAATAAGGTTTGGAGGGAGGAAAGGAAAGGGGAAAATGATGTTTTATACTATATATCCTTTTAAAAATTTCTTCTACTCATGATCTCCCTGCTTCTGCCTTCCTCAGCATATCTTACCCATCATGTGCCACCACAATAAGCACAGAGCCTTCCAAACACAACAGGGTTGATACCCCATGAACCAAAAGTCCTACACAAGAGAAAACCAGACAAAATTCCAGCATTGAGAAGGAAAAGTGAATACAAAGTTATGCCTGAACCAAGATGAAATTTGCAATAAATATCTGCTGGAAAAGGGGAAATCCGTTTACCACAACTGAGTGTCACTGATTATATCAACTACACTCAAAGCAAACTTCATGCCCAGAAGGGTAGATGTTTTATTTGTGTGTTTGCATGAGTTTAGTTTTGTTTTGTTGGTGTTTATTATTATTATTATTATTATTATTATTATTATTATTATTATTATTATTATTATTTTGTTTGTTTTGAGCTACAGTTTTTTGTTTTAATTTTTAGCTTTTTCATTATTGAAAGAAAGAAAAGGGCAGAGAATAGCGTGACATCAGGTAGTTAGGAAAATAAGAAGAATCTGAGAGACAAGTTGGACAGAGGGAAAGAATAATATCAAATACAATGCACAAATATGTTTTAAATAAAAAATTAACAAGATAGGTGTACTCTTATATTTATTTGAAACTTGATAAATAAGTATGGAATCATCTGAGATGCCACTGAAGAATGGTGAACAAAGACAAAGTGGTATGTGTGCATAGTGCATTGTTAAATTCCATTTTTGAAATTTACCAGATGCATCCCATGACATCAAGAGAAAGAAGAAACATAGGCAGAGAAACACTCATGTTCTCATATATATGTGAAAGCTGAAAACATCAATCTCAAAGAAATTAAAAGTATACAGTGTCTATTGAATTGGGGAAAAACAAAAAAAGGAATGGAAAGAGGCACAGAGGTAGAGGTGGATGAAAGAAACAATGTTTAATGTTTTACAGAATAATAAAGTGCCAATTGCCCATGAGTATTTATTATGTATTTAAAAATAGCTTTTAGAGAAAACTTTTAATATTCACAACACAAGGAAATAAAAAATAATTGGATTGATGGCTAAGTCATTTATCCAGGTCTGTTCATTACATACGGTATACAAATACTGGACTATTATAATGTGCAAACATAATATTAGGGTTAAAATTTAAACAATTAGAGTTATTATGATTGAAATACAAATTTGTAGAAAACAATGAGAACAATGTGAGGGACACATGCTAGTGACTGAGACATTTTGTATAAATCTTAGTCACTAGAATGTATTGGTTTAGGTTAGATTTGTATTCAGTAGCCTGTGTCGGTTTAGGTGAGACCTGTATTCATCACTAGCACATGTTGTTTTGGGATAGAACTATAGTTGCAATTAGCATGTGTTGATTATGTCCATTCCAGTTACTCAAACTACAGCAGAGTCTATTTTAGTATTTAGTGTGTCTATAAACTTAAGTATTTTCATTAGATCCAGAAAAATTATTCACCTAATACTCTAAACTCAGCTACAATTTATTATTTATTTATTTATTTATTTATTTGTGTTTTTTGATACAATGTTTCTCTGTAGTCTTGGGCCATGTCCTGGAACTAGCTTTTGTAGACCAGGCTGGCCTTGAACTCACAGAGATCCTCCTTCCTCTGCCTCCTGAGTGCTGGGATTAGAAGTGTGTGCCACCACTGCCCAGATCAGTTCATGTATTTTTTTATGCTTTCTGGGATAAATAAATTACTTATTCACTACTCTTAGGACACACAAACAAAAGTACAGTCTAACATAATTTACATTTATGTATAAAAGACCTTTGTCATTGTTTATTATATGCCCGGAGAAATTCAAAAGGCATGGGTTCTGAACTACATAATGATGTACCTTAACCATTTTGACTTAATAATCAATTAAACCCTCTAATTTACCATTCCTGGACTGACTTTCAAGCTTTCTTAGATTAAATATTTATGATCTAAGTAAACTACAAAGTCAGTCTGTCAAGATATAGTATACTAATTAAAATAAGGTAAAGTATAGTTTTGGTATTTTATTATGATAAAATGAAGTAAATGAAGTGAACTAAGCCTAGGGTAAGTCCAGATGGAGATTCATATTTTAGTTGAGATAGCATATTTCTGTTTATAAATGCTCACCTCCATAAAGAAACTGTAAAGGAAGTATGCATCATCAATTATTTTCCTTATATAGTCAGAATCCCTATTTTAAGTGACATGAAGTAAGATTTGAGGGATTGGGCTTGCTATAATTTAAACATTTAGTGTCTGGTGTGAGAGGTTCTTCTGTCTATGTGTTGATTTTATTGGTTAATGAATAAAGAAAACTGGCTTGGCTATAGCATTGGAGGAGGACGGTGGAGTTTGGAGAGATGCCATGGAGCCACAGGAGAGAGACGCTGGTCACAACTTTAGCAGGTAAGCCACAACCACGTGGCAACACAGGGATTATTAGAAATGGGTTAAATTAAGATGTAAGAGATAGCCAATAAAAAGCTAGAACTAATGGACCAAGCAGTAATTTAATTAATACAGTTTCTGTGTGAATATTTTTGGGTTTAAGCTATCTGGGGGACTAGGAAGAACAACAGCCCTCCAAAAAATTGGCAACAGTGTGGCAAACTAAAATCCACTTAAAAATCTGAGAGAGCTTAATTCTAGCACAAAAATACAGAGTTTAACACAGCTTCTTGCTGTTTGCTGGCAGCATGCCACAACTCTTTAAGAGAGGATTCCCTGACTCTGAGAGCAGAAAAGCCATGCCATTTTGAAATGGCAGCTTTCTGGACCATGCTGTTAGCATGGCCTCTGGCTCTTTTGGGAGACACAGCATTTGGATGGAGTTTGTGAGCAGACTGCTACAATTGCCTAATGGCTTGACATAGACCCTCTTCCTACCTGGAACTGGGACAATATGTATTAGGGATATTTTCTAATGTGACCTCTCGCTGACACAAAATTCCCAATCAAGCCAAATCAAACAAGCCAAATTAAGAAATATCCAGGATTAAGGGAAGTTGTGCACTCTCGAATGGCCCCTAGGCTGTGCAAACACAACCACTGGCAGGAATGGAAAGGGACCACGTGTTACTCTTTGGGGAATGCATTTAAATACCCTGGGGAGTGGTCCTTACCCCACCCCCAGGGAGGGGTCA
>JAQHUG010000131.1:5152782-5165727 GCA_028555095.1 Dicrostonyx torquatus
TAGGCAAAATTTTATTTTCTCTTTATGACATCCCCTCTAATTAACTATATTAGAATCAGATAGAAAATGTCACCCATGTAATCGTAAATTTTAGATTATTTATGTATTATTTCCAATGGCTGACAAAATATTGGCACAGGGTGGGGCTATTGAGAATTCCCTATGGAAGGATCTTCCATTGATATCTCCTGGTAGGCAAAGAATTATTATAAATAGGTACTGTGAAGTCAAAATTTTTTCTGTGCTTTTATTGTAAAGGTATAGTGAAAAACAACAATTTTTTAAATCCATAACTTTAGGTAACAAGAAAGGCAAAGAAATTTCTGATTGTAGAAGTTCCATAGGTTGAGTTACCTTATTGACAGCTCTCAGATATGTTCATATTTCCTAATTTCCAGATTTTTTTTTACAGCAAATACAGGAGGATTACAAGGGCTGGTTGATTTTCAATATAGTGAGCAACTAATTGCTTCTGTACTAACTATTCTAAAGTTTCTCTTCTGTTAAAGGCAACTGTTTAATCCATATTGGTTGCTCTTTAAACCATTTTAAAGGTAGGGCTCTTGGTACCTCTAAAAGTTTGCTTTGTTTGGTGGGTTTTTTGTTTTGTTTTGTTTTTTGTTTTTGCCTGAATGCTTGGTGGCTGTTGTTTTTAAATATTCCGATATTTCCCAGAAATATGAGTTAGCTTCTATCCCATTACTGGGACTGCAGAAACACTAGCATAGGTATTCTTTTGCTGCAACAGCTCATGTTCCCAAAGATTTACTGCTATATTAGCCACATATAGCCTCAGCCTTCTTCTTTGTCCTCTTGACCCTATGAATTCAACACATCTCATGCTTTGTTTTCCTTGAGATAGGGTTTCAATATTAGAACTGAGCATCTACCTCATGAAGAAGCCAATTTGGATGCCAAAATTCTAGAGTAATAATAATCATATCTGTAACCATGTCTAATAGTACTGCAATTACAATTTTATTTATTTGTACTCTCAGCTCTGGTCTTTGATCATTTATAGAAGTCTGCCAAAATATACATTTTTCTATTTTCCATTAGAATTTTTGATTCATCTCCAATGTTTATATCATCATCTAGAACAGTACAATATTTTTAAACAGTCATTGGAGTTTTTAATTTTTCCTAGTGATACATGTCCTCAACAGTGACTGATAATGACTGGACCACGTTTGACCTAGAGGACTAAGATCAGCATGCAAAGAGTTTCCTAAGAGTAACAAGTTGCTTGTTTATCTTTTATTTATCTACACTAATTGGCCGAATGTGGGCCTTTGAAACATCTTTACATAATCCAGAAGTTTCTGTTTTCGTAATACCCAGTGGAGACATTATTTATAGGAATGCCTTATCTACAATCTCTTCTTTAATTTTACCACAATTGAAACACTTGGTTTTTTGATGTCCCTTCATACCTACTCAAGTCTCAGTACTCCTCAACATTTAATGTATGCTTAAACCATTCATCCATTGGTGCTACCCTAACCTTTAAAGGCCCAAGTATATTTTTGAATTTTATGTTAAAGTTTCAAACTCCAGAGATTCAGTAAGTACTTGTCTAGCTTCTGGGTCTGTTACTCATATTTGTACAGCTTTAGTCAATCTTTGTAAACAGTCACTAAATGGTTCTCTTGGGCCTTGTTTAATCTTAATTTATGTTTCAGTTCTTCTTTTTGATTCATGAATCCTGTCCCAAGCATTTACGACTGCTATATAGCATAAGGGCAAGGTGTGTTCATTGGTAAATAGCTTGATTCTGTATATCAGCATAGGACCCCTTGCCAAGAATTTGATCTGGGGAAGCCTTGAATCCTTTAACTCTTCTTTGTTCTAAGATTTTATCCTCCACTCTTCAAAATATTTCCACTGTAAGTACAATACATCTTCAAGGAAGCTGAAACTAAGTGAAGCCAATCAATTGGAGTAGCATTATTGCTTGAAACACATGGCTTTACAATCTCTTTAACAAACAGTGAATGCATGTCGTCATAAGATATTACTGATTGCTTAATTTCTTTCAGATCTTTAATACTCATAGGATTCCAATTACATTCTTTGTTTCCATTTGGGTATTGAGTATTTGATGGCTTGTCAGTGATAACAACAGGATAAGTGCCTAAAAATCTTGGTAAGTCATCTATGACTGTGAGAGGTATCGGCAATGCTAAATCCTTTGCTTGTACCTTCTCTCCTTGCTTATGAATTCTAATACTTTCCTCAATCAATTCATATATTTTTACCACTGTCTTTTGTAAAGTCAGAAACTCTAACCTGTGAATATTTCTAATGATTACATTGAATAGAAGAGATTAGTTCTCATTCTGCAATTTATGCAGAATAACCAAGGTATTAAATTTTCCATTAATGATTACTTCTCATGCTTGCATATTATTTAGATGGCAGGCAGATTGCCTTCCCGGAGAGATACTCTACCTAGAAACTTTTCAACAGATTTTTATTGTCAACTTCAACAGTATAAATTCTTTCAGATAATCTTTCAGGACCTCTTTGGTGCGGGGCAATTGTCTATATTCTGTGAATTAATTTAAACAAATAGTGATTTGCCAGTAATTAGACAGGAAGTATAGGTGGGACAGCCAGACAGGAAGTAGAGGTGGGTCAATGATAACAGGAGAATTATGGAAAGCAGGAAGCCCATTCCTCCCCAGTTCTGTCCCAACCACAAAAGAAGGAAGATGTGATTGCCCTGCTGGAAAAAGATACCATATAGGTAACATAGATAAGGATAATGGGTTAATATAAGTTGTGAGTTAATAAGAAGCCTGAGCTCATGGGCCAATTAGATTATAGTTAATATAGACCTCTGTTTGATTTCTTGGATCTGCTCTGCTTGCTATAGTTAAGTGTTCTCATTAAAGAGAGGCTTCCTGACTCAGTTTTAGCTGCAAAACCCTGTAGCTCTTTAAGAGATCCTGCCATGAAATACTGAAATAGTGTTGATGAAAAGGTGACCACATGCTTTTTGGTTTTCAGCCGTAGCAGGAAAAAAGCTGAGCCATTTTAAAATGCTGACTTTCTGGGCAATCCTACCAGTGCAAACTCTGACTCTTTGAGGCAGGAGGTCCAGCTACAGAGAGAGTATTTGAGTGTTGTTTGTGGACATACTCTTGAAGCTTGCTTGCTGGCAAGGACCTTGAAATGCCATAGAGATGTGGCAATAAGCATGGCTTCAACGGTCTGTCCACCATGAACCTGGAATTTCAGAAAGCTAAAAAATGGGTTGGATCTGGCCATCAAAGCAATGGCTTTAATCCTCTCCAGATTGCTTATCAAATTAAAGGCTCATGTGGTCAGAAAAAAAGAAGAGATATACAGTAAAGAGAGAGTCAAAGATGAAGAAAACCTCTAAGTGGTTAACAGTGTGTTAAAAACATATTCAGGCTAAAGGTTAAAGTCCTTAAAATGAAAAAGGAAGAAAGAGAGGAGTTGTGTATGATAGTACACACCTTTAATCCCAACACTTGATAGACAGAGGCAGGTAGACCTCTGTGAGTTCAAGGCATGGTGGTACATTCCTTTAATCCCAAAGCTTGGGAGGCAGAGGCAGACTGACCTCTAAACAAGGTATGGTGGTGCATACCTTTATTCCCAGCACTTGGAGGCAGAGGCAGGTGGATCACTGTGAGTTCAAAGACAGCCTGGTCTACAGAGGGAGTTCCAGGACAGCCAAAGATATACAGAGAACCTGTCACAAAAAGTAAATGTAAAATTAAAAAAAATAGAGGTTACAATAAAGCCACATAAAGAGGGAAAAGCCACAAAGAATCTGTATACTGTATGTTATTGTGCTCTCTTTGAATTGTTTGAATGCTAAGGAAGGAGCACCAGCTGCTAAAATATATTTGTTTATAAATGATGCTAAATTAATCCAAGATAGGTATTTTGGAAATACCTTGACTTCAAAATTAAAGTAAAAGATATGTTACTTTGGAGAAGAGATTTTGCTTTTGTTTCCACAGAAAATGAGAGCCTGTGGATTCATTCTGAGTTAAGAAAAATGAGGTTTGATCAAAGAAGACCACCTGAGAAATCTCCAATAGGAGCTGATTGCCCAGATGTCTGAGTTCTACACCCAGAACAGATTCAAGACTGGTGCCTGAGATGATCAAGACTCACAGGATACTCCAGGCAGGACTTGATCACAAATTTTAAATTTTCTTTAGGTCCCCATAAGATTATCAGTGCCTCCAACCAGCAGGAAGTAGCCTGGAAAACTATGCCCACATTGCCAAAAATGGACTATGGATGTTCTTGTTTAAAATCAAAAAGGGGGAAGTGGTGCAGGACATTGTCAATATTCTGTCAACTATATTTTAAGTAAATGCTGATTGGCCAGTAGCCAGGCAGGAAGTATAGGCAGGACAATGAGGCAGGAAATAAAGGTGGGACAATGAGAACAGGAAAATTCTGGGAAGGAGGAAGCCTTTTCCTTTGTAGTCCTGTCCAGACACCTAACAAGCAAGATGTGACTATGCTGCTGAAAAAGGTACTGAGCCATGTGGCTAACACAGATAAGAATAATGTGTTAATGTAAGTTATAAGAGTTAATAAGAAGCCTGAGCTAATGGACCAATCAGTTTATGATTAAAGTAGACCTCTGTGTGATTTCTCTGGGACTAAACGGCTGGGGATCTGGGCAGACAGAAACCCTGACAACACTGCTTTGTAAGATTTCATAACCCATTGACTTGGAATGAATTTTGTTTATCAAATTAATGTTATTCTTTTCGGTGGTATTAATTTTTTCTATAACTTGATTTTCAATGGTATGAATCCTGTAAGCTAGCCTTTTATTATTAGTCTATATAGACTGTACAAATTTCTCTCATTCTTGACTCTGTTATCAAGCCATTTCTTTAAAGACATAATATGAAGAACAAGTTTTAGTCCCATGATCACAAAAATGGATGCACTAGAAAGATAACACATTTCTTGCAGAATTTCATCCACAATAGAATCAAAAAGGTTATTAAATTCCTGGGTGGTTATATTATCTGAAATTATACAATTTTCAAATGTATTTATTTAATAATGAATGAACTTATCTGTTATAAGTTTTCAGTTAATTTTTGTAGATGTAATAATGTTTAAGAACTAGTAAGGTGTTGTGGTTGTGGGCATTCAAATACTCCCACTGTGGTTGTGCCATAGCTGCAGCTTAAATTCTAACAAATTGAGAGCAATTAAATCAATTCTGTATACAGAGAAGGCTTCAGAAAGCTAATATAATTAAGAGGCCCAGAGCTCAGGAGCTGCAAAAACAAATCATCAAAGCCTGTGCTCCCAGAGTGTTAGGCAAGGAAAGTTGGATGGGCAGGCTGCTTAAATTGCCAACTAGCCATGCTGTGGCCAGCCCAATAATATAAGTGCTAGATTTTCACCTTTAGGAATATCTTGTATGCTGGTCTGTGCTGCGGTTTTTAGACTTTATATTTTGGTTTGCTTATTGATTATTGATTGCTTGCTTCTCTTGGAATATTTCATAGCAACTTTTAGAAGTATTAAAGCAAATGCTTAGGGAAGAAACAGGCATATAAATCAGATCCAACTTGATTCTGCTAAGTCTTGTTTTTGAAGTATCTCTTGTCTTCAGCAATAAAGATTCACTTTCAGTTTCTTGGCCAATCAAGAGAAACAGCAAGAGGCTATTTTCCTTTGGGAATCAACTAATATTCTAACTAACAACTTCAAGGGGTTAAGGTTATTATTGAGGGGTAAAAGCTACACTTATCTTTGAGTATATGGACAAGTATTTAAATTCATTTAGAAATAAATGATACTGGTGAGTAAAATGTCTGTAGTAGTTTCTCAACTAGCACCAGCAGTCACATTCTAATTTGGGATTAGGAATTTTGTTAGGTACTCTATGACTCTAAGAAAAGATTAATCACCCAAAGTTTCATAATTTTAATATATATTGTATTGTCTTTGTAGAATTTTGTACTTCATAGCTGATTTGTGCAACCAATCCTTAGAGATGAAAAAAGGTGATAATCTAGTAAACAGGCTCTTGAACACAAAAGAAAATTTGAGATTATAAATAATATAATCCCAAATATATTTAATAAATTTTTCTATTTAATAATCCTGGAAATTGACTAGAAATTTTAAACTATCAAGATTAAAAGTATTTATTCTTTGATAATTTTAGACTCAACGTAATTTTGGTAATCAACATTTATATTATTGCTTCAACCTTTGTTGCTTTGAGATATGAATATATGTCAAATGTACAGATTTAAAATTATGATGACCTGATACTACAGAAGGCATAATTTTTCACTACAATATCATTTGGGTCATGTTAAAATAGTTACTTCTATGAAGTCTAAATATCATCACTCACCTCCAGAATTTTTTATATCATTTTTGGGTAATAAGCAAGAGCTATTTCAATAAGCTTCTTTTTCAAATAATTTATGTACAGAAAAATGTCATCTTCCTTCAACAAATGAAATATTATGCTCCCCAAAACCACTTAAAAATGTTGTTTTAACTTTTCTTCTTATCAACAGTACAATTTTTTTGTAGCTGGTATTTTCTATACTTCATTTTTGAAATTAAATTAATAAGCACTAAATGAGGAACTTATGAAATCATCATTATTTTAGAATCCTAAGGAAAACAAAGTGCTGAAAAGCCAGTGTTTGAAGCCAACAAACATTCAGATAGCTACAGCTCAGAGAATGGATATTATAAAAAATGGGGAATAGATGTATTAAAAGTCTGAATGGTTGGACAGTCATCATAGTAGATGCCTTTATCCAAGCAGAGGAGGCAGAGGCAGGTGGATCTCTGTGAGTTCAAGGACAGCCTGGTCTACAGAATGAGTTCCAGGACTCATTTTTTTTGTGCTGTACCAACACACATGAAAAACCAAAACAAACAAATAAGAAAAAAAGTAGTCTGAACTGGGCAGAAAGTCATACCCTTTTACTTCCTGAATTTTGAGTTCATTTCTTAAAGCTGAAAAAGAAGCAGAATATGTGAAAAGACAACACAACAGAACACTTACAGTTCACCCAAAATATTCTTAAGTTACATAACTAAGAAATTAATTCTGAAAACGACAGCCTCATTGTTGCGTTTGGTCTTTTCTTGGTTTCTCAGACATGTCAGTGAGATATAGCTGTAGCATCACTAATTCCTAATTAAAAATATCAGTCATGTTGTAATATTATTTGAATTTTAGAACAGCCATAATATTTTCTTATTATTCTAAAGAGTTACAGTGAGTTGACAAACTTATCATAGTAATATGTCATCTTTTGAATCAAAACTTGTATGTATCCCAGTCATATGCACATTGTATCAAACCTCAGTGTGTCTTGCACTAATAATGTGCCATATGGTACCATATTGCTGCAGGGAAAGCATGAGTCTAGTATTATACTTCAAATAAGAATAGGTTGATCTTATTATAAACTGTGAAATCACACTGGAGCTCAGATATGCTTTGCAAATCAGTTCCCTTGTGATATTAGACATGAAAATGTATGAGATGTCTCAGAAAACTTTCAAGATTAAAATAAGACACTTTGATATCAACACAGAGTTTTAGAGAGAGAGAGAGAGAGAGAGAGAGAGAGAGAGAGAGAGAGAGTAAAATTTCATCTAGGATAGGAATCTTGGAATCAAAAGTCCAAAAACACAGATGTGACCACCTAAAATAAACAAACTAACATAAATGAATAAGTGATAGACAGATGAGAAGTCCTTAAGAGAATATTGAAGAGTATAAGGGCTGAAACTAGGCCAACAAAATAGAACAAATTCCTTTTCTCATTGTGACACTACCAAATTCATAAATGCATAAAAGACTAATTTCCTCCATTCCACTGCCAACATAACTAGTCTATGTAACTGCTCATAGATCTTTACCTGCCTCTCATTATTGTCTTTCTAATCACATCTCCTTCAACGACCTCTAATGCCTCACCTCAGAAAAAACAAAACTCTATTTGTACTTTTCTCATGTAATTCTTTCCTAAAACTGTTCTAAAATGCTCAAAAAACTTGGCAGGTTAAAATAAAAGGGGTCAAAGTCACCATGCCACCAGGGGAGCATTCCTTCAAGGTTCTTAGGAAGATCTTTGAATTGTCTTCACAGCTGTAGACACTACTAGCCCTTCTGCTGCTTGTGATTCCATTGTCATCTTGGTTTTGATGTGGCTGGGTTTTTTTTTTGTATGCCTGCTGAACCACCCTCAACACATAATTTATGAATGTTGATAAGAGAAGCAGTCCCAACATAGAGTTAATATCAGAATGGGGACTTATATTTCAAGGTGCTGGTTTTGGACTCTGTACCATATAAATGTATTCACCTCAACAAAATCATTTTTGTCCCTGAAACTCTTATTTCTCTTTATGTATGAACAACTGACCCCTGACCATAGTTGAGTTTTTGCTCTCATTTAGCCCTTCTGAGAAGATTTTCCATAAAATTATTTTCAAGTGTACAATACATCCACCAAGTCCACTAAAATCTTGCAGCCATTTCATAGTCTCTTTCTTCATTATGTAGTAACTATTCACCTGAACTGCCTTACATATGCATTGCTTTTCTATGACAATGTATAAATATCTAAGTTCCACAAAGATGAGGAACTTCTGTCTGTTGGTGACTATTTTCTTAGTGTCTAGTGAGTGGGTATATGAGAACATAGCTGGAAATTCAATAAATAATTTTATATATTTCAAAATGTGAAAACTGACTATAAAGCAATGCTAAAGGAATGTGAAGACATGAGAATCTAACATTAGTGATGGTTCAATAGGGTACAGTGGGCAAATGTTGACTTCTCAGAATATGACACCAGATAAATTATGTACATTTTCCCAGACAGTGAGAAAGTAAATCAAAAATTCAAATTTACAATATCCACAGATATCAGTTTCAGGGGAATTGGTGATTTTTTTAATGTAAAAATTCTGAAAATGATTTTAGAAACAAGCAAAAGAGGAGAATATCTATGAAACCTTGGAATAGGCATAATTTTCTTTTAACTGGAATATTCATTAAAATTAAAATAATCTATGACTATTTAGGAAGTATAAATTTCAGTAAAAACTCTTTACCTTAAAAGATCAAGGTTAATTGAGTATAAACATAAAGCATAAATATTTTAAAATATTTAAAATTCATATTTATAACAGAAATCACATATTCAGATTAAGTATAAAAATGTATTGATATAAAAATTGTAGCTCAATAGACTAAAGTACATGTGATGAAGTAGATCAGAAAGGAAGAAATTTACATTGAATACAGATATAAACAGTATCCTCTTTTATTAGTTAAACAAATTGTGTAAATAAAACCAGAGTTGATGTGGGATGTTCTTCTGTATATATGTTGTGTTTATTTGTTGGTGAATAAAGGTTTTTTGGCCAATGGATTAGTAAAGTAAAGCCAGGCAGTAAATAAACACACACACACACACACACACACACACACACACACACACACACATATATATATACATATACATATGCATATACACATACACATACATATATGGAGAGAGTATGAGGTGTCAAACAGATGTCCACATGGTGCCAAGGAAATAAGACATGAAAAATGAGGTAATGCCATGGTCACACTGCAATACATAGACTAATTTAAATGCATTATTCTAAGATGTAAGTGCTAGCTAGAAATATGCAAGAGCCATTGGACAAAGAGTGTTATAATTAAAATAGTTTATATGTGCTTATTCCAGTCTAGGTAGCCAAAAAATGAAAGTGCTTTCTGTGATCCCATTGATGTCATTAATGGGACATAAATGGAAAGTGGATATCAGGGGGAAGCTGTTGATTGATGTTTTCTGTCCCACCAGGTCACACAGCCATTTTTAAGTCCCAAAGAATCAGACAGAAGTCTACATTAGTTATAAACCGATTGACCCATTAGCTCAGGCTTCTTACTCATAAATTACATTACCCCATAATTCTTGTCTGAGTTAGCCACATGACTGGGTACCTTTTTTGGTGAGGCAGTCACATCTTGCATCCTCTGTGGCTGGGTCATGACTGTGGACTGTGCTTCCTTCTTCCCAGAATTATCATTGCCCCTCCTCTACTTCCTGCCTGGTCACCTCACTTATACTTCCTGACCAGCTACTAGTTAATCAGCATTCATTTAAAATATAAATGACAGGGCACAGACCATTGTCCCACAGCAGAAAGCCATACATACAAACAGTAGGCTATAATGGATTATGTTGAGAATATGAACCAACTAAATCAATATCCTCTAGTTGCTAGAATGCAAATGGAGGAAAAGACTTAGAAAAAAATGTTGGGAAATACCTTCTATAACTGAATATTTGCTTCCAATTAACATTATGCTTGATCACTGTACATATACATGTACATGTAGCATATGTAAGCTAAAATGAATATATAGTGATTTTGAGATCACAATGTTTTGCAGTAGTATCTCTAAACTGTGAATAGACAATGAGAATAAACACATTTCTGAGGAATATAACACAGAAGACTCTCACAAGTGAAATACACTATAAAAGAATCCAGAACAGAGTATATTTTTTATGATGTAATAAGTACAAAGCTACAAATCATGCAGTCTCATAAGTAGCGGGAGTCAGGTAAATGATCACCTCTTGCGTGATGATAACTAAAAGTTTAGCTCAGAAGCATCTAAATTCATTATCTTTGTGGTCATTTGTCAATCTGTACCATAATGATTTTAAACTTTTACATTTAAATACTATGTTACACTTTTAAAAGTTTTATTTTCAAATATATCCACAAATTTTGGCATTCTACTGCAGAAGTCTCTTATCTGTCACCCCACCATATGTGCAATAGCGTCCCTCTTTCAGTAGAACCATATGTCCTGTGAAGTGTTACCAGAGGAAATTCATGAATTCAGAGAAATCACGAAGCAGTCTAGACTTCATAAAGATTTTCTGGCATTCCTGTATTTCAGTGGACCATAAGCATTTTTTTTCTCTTCTATTTGTGGAAAGGAAAGATCCAATACTCTGGGAAAATCATAAACTGTCATGGGAACTGATAATATTCATGAGAGAATAAACCTGGATTAGTGATATATGGCTATTTGTGTTCTTTTGTGTATAATATATTACAACTCTGAAAAAACTCTCAATTCAAGTTCTGATTTTTTACTGTGATCAACTATATCTCTTCCACATTATCAATTGGTTATAAATGATCTTTCTGCCTTGCCAGAGCTGCATCACTATCATCTACTTTTTCCACTTTTGAGGGATTATACTACTCAAATTTCATTGCATATGGGACCCTTCAGAGTAAGCATTGTGTTATTGCCTCATTTATTGGATCATTTCCTTCTTTAACAAATCATTTTGGAAAAACAGAGTATTTGGCTAGTATTAGTAACTTTGAAGAATTAAAAACTCTCCTTGTTCTCAAATAAATCTGTTCATTAATTTATCAAAGTTGTCATGAACTCAATTTTAGCTAAGCTTTGGGTAGTATATAGGTAATTCTTTCATGATAATTAATCTTTTTGATATGTATAGATACTCACATAAAAATATTGGATATAGGAAGGATAATGATCACTGAAAAATAATTCTTAACAAGTTTATCTGTGTTCAAAAATCAATGGCAAAAATAATCTTCTATAGGACACTATAGAGTCTCAATAAGAATTAATAAACACTAAGTATGGTGTCACTAATAAAAGCAAAGAGGCTTTATAATACAGTTTGTATATATTGAAAATTTAGTATGTACAAGCTCTATGTAATAAAGATTGTAGTTATATTATAGTTAAGCTCTTCTTAAACAGAAAAGCTAGTTTTAAGTAGCGTCCATTAAAGCCACAAAGTCAGTTTATGTTAGAACAATTAACAACAGCTGTTAGAAAAAAAATTCTCATATTATGCATATTTAAAGAAGCCAGGTGGTTTCCCAAAAAGGCAAAATGTAACTGGAAATCATAACACAAATAATAGGAAAATTTTTTGAAAGGAATTCAACTTTATGTTCAAAATAATAGATTCATTTTAGTAAAATTGCACAGTGTAATATTGCAAGAAATTTATTAGAATTCTATGAAACAATGCTAAATAGTTTAATGTGAAGAAATTTATCATATTTCTATATTAATACAATATACACATAAACATGCAGACCATTTTAGGATATTGAGAGACTGATTTAAATTCTAGCATGGAAAGCAAAATGAATGATTCTCCATTCTGTTCTTTAGGACTGAGGATGCCTACTGACATAAAGAAAGTCCCATCACTTAAGAAATTTAGAGAAGTGTCATTGTCTCCATTGTATGACTAGCAATTTCCTACAATATGACTCAAGTGATGACTCAGAAGCTATGGTTCCGAGCTCTTGGAAATGAACACACTTCAGTGACTGGCACTGTGCAATGAAACTTTAAGTAGAACTGTTTGTCAGCGATTTGTGTAACACATTAGTCATAGTACACTGTCAGAGAAGGTCAGAAGAATGTGGAATTTCATATCACAGTATAAAAATTTATTAAATTTTTCAATGTATTATATGGGTGCAGTTATGAGCAAAATATATAAGGAAATTAACACATATCTGCATGTGTTAGGTAATAAAAAACAAAAACTCCACTATCACATGATATTTCAAAGGAAGGGTTTGACAGTTTATGTTGGATTCCTTATACAAACATCTAAAAAGATTATATCAAAATAAAAAAAATCCTGTTACAATTATAAAGTTATTTCCCAGATATGTCATTATAAAAATGTTCAGCTGTACGCCTGTTGTCTTCTTTATGTAATTCATATTTTTTACTTACCAGTTCAGGTAAAAATACTGAAGCTTTTGGGATCAGATTGTCTAAGAATTTTGATTACCTCATTTACTCCATTTAGCACATCGCAATATTACAGGTCA
>JAQHUG010000131.1:5177349-5192442 GCA_028555095.1 Dicrostonyx torquatus
TGAGCATCTAGTTGCTCCTATATGAGCTTCTCTAAAGCCTGCGGTTTTTCTACATTTAAAGTCCATTACCTAATCCATACAGGTCTGTCAACCAATTTATAAATAAGACTGTTGGTGTTTTTGAAATATCAGCAGTTTTTGTTCCTGTTCTTGTACAACCTGAAATGTTAGCAACTGTTTTTGGTATAAAACCTTCTAACATTTCTCCCAGAAACATATATTAATTTATGGGTTGTTTCTAAAATTAGGGAAATATTATTCTAGTATTCCAATGCTGTAGCAAATCACATCCCCACAAATTTATTGCTATGTTAGCCAATACAGTTTTAATATTCCTCTATGTCCTTTGTTTACACAATTGACATATATTGTGCTCTGCTTTACCTGAGAAAATGTCTGAGCCCTTAAAATTGAACATTTATATACTGAAAAGGCCAATTTGGATGCCAAGATTCTTATGAAATTATTATTAATCCATACCTATGTCTACCAAACCTTCAATAACAGAGTCATTTATAGTATTTTTTATTTTGTGTTTGTTAATTAATATAAGTTTTCAAAATACTTGTTTTATGATTTCTCTTAAATTTTTTGTTCTCACTTCTATAGCTGTTCTATTATCCAGAGCAGTATGATTTTTTACAATAGACATTAGTTTCTTTAATTGCCCTGGAAAGGAGTTTTCTCTATGATAGTAGGAAATGACTGAATCAGCTTTGACAGAAGAGCCTACAAGAGGCCCATCATGGAGTTTCCCAACTGCACAGAATAACCGTGACTATTCCTCATTGATCCTTATTCATTTGTCCAGTGCCTGCCTTTTCCATCCCTTCCACATAATCCAGAAAGGAGGTGTGTTCTAAATGGAGTATTCTTTGAAGAAAAGAAGGAAAAACATTGTTTTTAGGAATGCCCTGTCTATAATCCTTTTGAAGGTGTTTGCCACAATTATGACAATTGACATTTCAATTTTTTCTTAAACCTCTGGTAATCACCTCTCCTATCCATGCATCATCATGGTCATGAGAGTCAATATTAATTTTATCTCAAATTCATTCCTCCAAAAACATTGACCTTGTCTTTAATGGCCTTATTATCCTTTTGCATTAAGAACTGGCATTTTAAAAAACCAGAGATTCAATTATTATTTGTCAATCTTCGGACTGTGGTATCATTCTATTTATTGCTGATGTCAAACTCTGTTAGAAATCCATGAAGGCTTTTTTGGGGTCCTGTATGACTTTCGTAAATGATTCAATGTCCGTTTCTACTTCCCCAGTTCTGTCGCAGGCATTCAAAGCTGTTGCATGGAATAAAGCCAGGATGTGACCATCATACAGAGATTGTCTTTTTATAGTAGCATAATTTCCTTCTCAAGAATTTTATTTTGGTGTATTTTCACACCTCTGGATTTATTCTGCTCTTCAATAATCTTAGCCTCTTCTCTAAACCAGGTACTCCATTTTAATTGAAGACCAGGATCTAAAACAGCATTAACCAAATTTAATTATAGACCAGCCTCTAAAACAGCCTTAACCAACACTATTCAGTTGTTAGGGATAATTCTATTACAAACTGACCACAGATTTAACATTTACTTCACAAGTGGTGAATGCATGCCATATAAGATTATTGCTTCCTGGAATCTCCTTAAATCTTACATTAGCCCAAGAGTCCATTCAGCTCCTACTCTATCACTTGGCAATTCCTGTATGGTTACTGGATATATTAAAGTTGATTATTTGAAAACCTTAGGCTGTTACTCTCTATTTTTACAATGCAATGCTGAAATTAGTTCTCCATTAAATTCCTCTGTCTGCATTTGAATATCCCTGTGATCTAAGTTTTTCTAAGGCCTGTATCTTAGCACTCAGATTAACCAACATTTTTAGTGATACAACAGAAAAGAAAATGTTGATAATGTTTACAATTGATATCCCATAAATCCATCTAAATTAATTATCCTCTTATTTAATCATTCCATTTTCAAACTGTCCAGTATGTTATCATTCAGAGACACAAATGTAATGTTTTTTTCCTCCAATGTAATGGTTTTTCCCATTTTTAAGGTGGGAAAAACTCTTTTGAATAATTCCTCCCTTTGAGAATTCCCAATTGTCTTAATAAATTTGTGCTGATGTTATTGAAGGTCTGAGGCTTTATTGAAGGTCTGAGGCTTATTGCTGCTGCATAGAATTGTAAAAGATTGACTGGATTTCAAGGCAGCTTCATAGTATGGCAGCTGTCTGAGAAGGGGTCAGGGAGAGCCTGCCAGGAGAGAAATAAAAAGAAAAAACTCGCCTTTAGGGAAGTGAGTCCAGCTGCTTGTAGTTCTGGCCTATGCTAGTTGCTATAAAGCCACAGACAAACAGTTCTTTTGTGAATTTCATCTCAAACACTGGGCATCAAGTGTAACATTAATAATAAAATCTAGAAAAAGATATTGGAGTTTAGTCTGAAGATCAGAAAAACAAAGCAGCCAGTCACTGGCTCTTATCTCTACCTCAGAGTGAAAATGAGTGACCCTGCTTCCACCGATCCTCAGACTGAGCCTTAGCGTTATACCTGTCTCCTCCCATTTTATGTTCTTCTCTAGTGCTGGGATTAAAGGCATGCAGCACCAGGACCCAACGTCTATGGGTAACTAGTATGGTTGCTGGGATTAAAGGTATGGGCAACCACAACTTGTCCTGTAAGGCTAACTAGTGTGACTGCTTTGCCCTGAACTTCTGGAAAGCTTTATTTATTAAAACACAAATAATATACCACTACTATATTATTGCATGAACTTAATGTTCCAACAAGTGGAAAACAGAAATAAGAAGATTATAAACTTCAGACCAACTTGGCTACCTAATAAGTTTAAAACCAGTCTAGGCTACACAATGAGACCTGAAAAGAAAAGTTAATATGTTTTATTTTTATTTGTTAGGATAATTTACATGTATTCTAATATTTTAAAATGTTGCAGATGCTTTCTTTTCTTCTCTGATGGTGTCCGGATTGCCTGATCCTTTGTGACTCCTTAGGCCTTACATGTTATTTGTGCAGCTTAACATGGAGATCAATACATCTTCCAGTCTTTATACACCTATTAACAAGGAATATCTTTAATCATATACTCCATCCAAAATACTGAGTTGACAACCAGAATGGCAGTGTCTGTAAGACTCCTAGTAGATCTGCTTCTGAATTTCTTTGGTAAGCTAATGTAGTTACAAATCACTGTAGTTGTAATGAACCTCAAACTATTTATAGACATTGAGATGCTACCTGGTGCCATGAGGGCAGACCAGAACCTGGAACCTACTACCTTGGTGATACAAAGTCGTGAGATGAAATAGGTAATTTTTCACAAGTGAGGGTTCTGTTCTGTGACCATGGAAATTAATTGGAGTTTGGACTTGGAGACTTTTGGATACAACAGCTAGGCTTGAACTGACCTCTCACTGATGTAAACATAAAACGTAGATTCACAGAGTTGTTCTAGATCTTGGGCTTCAGAGGCCCACCCTGACACTGGGCAGTTTAAGAATGAATCCATGGTATCACAAAGCTTCACTAGGATGGGATTTGTCCCAGGGATTGTGAAATCCTGTGTGACTACTCTTTTTCACCTAAATAAGTAGTTCCTTCCACATGACACCACCAGCGTACGGAATGAGTAACCTGAGCAATGCAAGATGGTTCATCCTACTTTCTTCAACATCCCCTTTCTGATGTCTTTGTATTCTCTGGGCACTGGAATTGTTTGTCTGGAGTCACTAGTTTCTGCATGCTATTTTTGTTTACTAATGATTGTTCAAATTAATATTTCAATGATGGATGAACCCAGAAAACTTAGATTTTATCATTTAAGTTGTGTCATTCCATAAAGTTTTTGTTTCATTATACATTAACACAATCAGTTATCATTTGCCTTTGGAGCACAGATTTTGCATTCTAATTTTCAAGTTAAAAATGAAAATTTTAAGAATAACTTTGAATATGGAGCTTATTTTGTCCTACAAATTAATCTATTGTATACTATTTAGAGATTCAAGTGTACCTTCTACAGTTAACATGACAACATATGTACAATCCTATTGTAAAAAAATAGTTTCTATTGAAGTACTTTGTTGCATATCTCAGTGAGATGACATTCATAAGCAATAATGAATATGTCTGTTCTCATAAGAAATTTGGCTTTAAGAAATTACCTTGTTTAACACTAAAATACTGTGGAGAATAAAATTATGTGTCAATAATGCTAATGAAAATAAGTTTCTCATATCTGTTGACAGATCTCAAATAACAGCTACCTCATTATCTTTCATGTAATGTTATTGTTAGGGTAATGTTTTATTTGGCAGCTGATATTAATCCACCACCTTTTAATAATAATATTCTTCATATCGATTTTCTCCATAAGAAATTCCACTAATACATTATAAGATTTTCCAAATCTATTACTTCAAACCTTAGAATTCTTCATCCTTACAATAATTCAGAAATCTCAATATGAGGCATTCAATTAGCACTTGTGCACATGGACAGCACTATTTGCCTCTGTGATATATTTTTGTGAAATAAAAAAGGCATAAATTTTTGGAGGGGTACATGTTAGAGTTAATGTAGAGGGAGTTATATGGGAGAAATTATAAATTATATATTATCAAAACACAGTGTACACCTTCATGGAATTCACGACCTGCACAAGACCAGCACATATGCAAGCCACAGAATAAGGGGTCTGAACTCCTATCCATAGCTGAAGATAATGATTCTAGTGAAGACGGAGTCAGTCTTTTTTAGGGTGTAGCTCCTGGTTGGTTGTTCATGCTCCTGTGGATGGCTTTAAACCCAGAATTAATGGGAACAATAACTTGAACTTGATGGGTTATCAAGAAGAAAACAAGATGACATGAAGTTGAGGGGGTGTAGAGGTAAGGGTGTACCTGAGAGGAATTTGGGTAGAAATGGGTAATGAATATGATCAAAGAAAATTGAATGTGATTCTCAAATAAATAAGGAAAACATTTTATTAATTAAAAGAAACAATTCTCAATTTTTCAACCTTTTCCTTAATTAAAACTACTCTAAAAGAACATTTCTTAGTTACTCTGGTGCTATTTAAGGCAGTCAATTTTTGGGGTTTTTTTGTTTGTTTGTTTTTTGAGAGAGGGTTTCTCTGTAGCTTTGGAGCCTGTGCTGTAACTAACTCTTATAGACTAGGCTGTCCTCAAACTCACAGATATCTGCTTGCCTCTGCCTCCTGAGTGCTGGAATTAAAGACATGTGGCACCACTGCCAGCTGGAAGCCAATTTCTTAATTCAAGAACATTAACTCTCTATTAAGTTTTGAGCAGTCAATCTGAATGAGATAAGAGCATTTCAATGACATTTGTTGTTTTCAGTAGAAATCTAAGCCAAATGTAGATATGTATTAATTGCTAATTTAACTGGACTCAGTGGTGGGAGTATATCCCTTTGATATCAGCACTTGGGAGGCAGAGCCACAAAAATCTCTGTGAGTCCAAGGCCAGCCTGGTCTACACAATGAGTTCTGGGACAGGCAGGGCTGTTACACAAAGAAACCCTGTCCTGAAAAAAAACAAAAACAAAAACAACAGAAGAGTGCTAACTGATACAAATTTCTGAAAAGCAATCAAGGTATATATATATATATATATATATATATATATATATACATACATTTTTCTGGCTATAAGACTGCTATGACAAATGGAAAAGACTAAAATAAATACTTTTGAAATTAAATGGCATGTACATGCACTGTACTGACAAAATTAGAAAAATGTGAATTTCAAATAAGACATAATATCCTAAGTCAATCAAGGTTCAGTGGGAACATGGAAGAAAATGAAGCCTAAATAGCTATGTTTGACATAAAAGCTTGAGAGAAAAGGTATATGCCTTAAAGAAACATCATCATATTTATACTTAGTAAAGCTAGGATCTTACTTAAAACAAATATACTTCTATCACAGCACTAGATTAGAAAATATTTTAATTATCTTAGTAGCATATGTGATTATATGAGTTATAGTTTATGAACCACATGCATATGGAAAATTGAAAATTGTGTATTTAGAGATGAATTCTTATATGATAAGATATGCTCCTAAAAATATTCCTAAAGTTTATTGAAGACTAAATAAATTACAATAAGTAACAAAGTTGTTATGTTGTCCAACTGCATTATACACATTTGTGTTTATGCCCTCATGTTTCTGCTGTACTCAGCAGTTATCAGGGAAGCTTTTTTTCTGCAGTGGGTAATTGAAAAAAATCTACATTTTCCCCTTTTATTAAACACATATTCTTTTCTCATACAATGACATCTGAATATAGTTTCCCCTCCCTCTATTCCTCCCAGTTCCTCCCCTCCTCCTCTCTCACACAGACCCACTCTTGTTTTGTCTTTTGATCAAAAAAAAAAAAAGAACAGGATTCTATAATAATAAAATATATGAAGATAAAACAAAAGCCATCATACCAAAATTGAACAAAGAAAGCCAATGGAAAAATAAGAAACCCAAGAGAAGGTACCAGAACCACAGATACATTCAGGAGCCCTATGAAAGTGTTAAATTGAAAGATATACATATATACATATGTGTATGTGTGTGCGTGTGTGTGTAAGTGTGAGTGTGTATGTATGTGTGTGTATGTGTGTGTGATTGCTGTTTCAGTATCTGAGTTCATATGACCTTTCCTTAGTTATTTTAGAGGACTTTGTGCTCTTATTCTCCATCTCCTCTGCCTACCCCACTTCTTCTTCCTCTTCCAAAGGGTTCCTGAGCTCTGAGGGGAGGGATTTGATGGAGGGATTTAGAACTATTGGTTCAAAAGTCTCACTCTCTCAATGTCTAATCTAGCTGTGGGCCTCTTTGTTCTCACCTGCGGCCAGTGAAGCTTTTCTGATGAGGACTGAATAAGGCAATAATATAGTTATTATCATAGCAGAATATAATCAATGTAATTACAAACCATTTTACTCTTCCCTTGTTTTGAAGGCCAGTTGTATTTGCTTTTACCCTTGGCCTCTGGATTTTGGTACCCAAATAGTGGCAGATATAAATTTCTTCTAATGAAGTGTGTCTTAAGTTAAATAAGTTTTATTAATCCCATGTGGTTTGTTCACAATTGCCTTAGCTTATTTAATTGACAGAACCATTGTAGATAAAAGGTTTTTGTTTGGTTTGATGTTTATAGTTCTCTCTTGAATCCACACATATGAGTGTGGATCATAACATTCTCTAAACTAGTGGATTTAAATCTTGCTACTGTTGTGACCCTTTAATACAGTTCTTCATGTTGTAGTGACCATCTCCCCCCACACACACTGCAAACATAAAATTATTTTTGTTGCTACTCCATAACTATAATTTTGCTATTGTTATGAGTTATAGTGTAAATATCTGATATGCAAGATATCTGATACACAGCCCAAAGGGTTTGCGGCCCACAATCAAAGCCATTAAGTTTAATCTGTGACACTCTCATTTGGGTAGCTCTGATTTCAATAATAATTCCAGTGCTTTCCATCTAATTCAGAAATGAAAAGACAAGTAATCAAGCTAAGCATTGCCCAAAGCATTAGCTTCATAGGTATTTTTCTGCTCAGGTAACATCACAAAGGAACACGTGTACTGTATTTCTAAAAGAATAGTTTATATTTTTTTTTTAAAAGTAGAGAGTCAATTTCACTGATTTTGAAAGTTCTCTCCCTTAGTAACAGAGCTATTTCAAAAATTCTTATATGTAAGGTAAAAATTTCTGAAAGTATTTCTGAGTTTAAAATAGATGAAAGCAGAGTAGCCTTCCCTGGTAGTCAAGTACAGGCTCTGTAAGTACTAACTACAGGCAATGACACCAACACCTTTCCAGTGACTGTCCAAGGAAGTCTTAAAGCAACCCTGTCATGGGACCTCCAGATTTGTAGAATTCTATTGAAGTTCATAGTTTATAATATTATTTCATCATAAACAAGGAACAATGATATATAATAATGTTTCTATAACAATGTATCATTGCTTAATGATAGTGACCTTCATGCTATAACTATGATTCATATGGCCATCATAAGAGTGATGATCTAAGTACAATTGTGCTAAAATATTACAGTTTTGTAAAGGAACTATGTGCACTTCTTAATGGAAATATAGATTTTTGAACCTTAGATTCATGCATATATTTTCAGGTTAGTTGGAAATAAGTAGGCCAGATGAATATGAAGACTACAGTAATGGAACTCACATATGCATATAATTTAAAGACTCTTTAGATAAGAAAATATATACTATGAATAAAAATATGTAAAGTGTTAAGAATCAAGCAAAAGAACATTTATCAAAAATATATTACATATAAGATTCAGACATAGAAAACCACAGCATTAAATAATATACTATCATATCAACTGGAGGGATGCAAATTAAAAACTATATTAATATTCAATGTGAGCTTGTTTGACTAAATAGAGCTCAACTACTACCACTTGATAAATGATACATTATTTAACATTAACCTTTTGCAGTAATTTTTTGAATAAGTCAAGGGCTTAGTCTAAAGATCTTGCCAAGGAACATGAGAATTTGTGTTCAATCCCAAGCACCCACAAAAATGTTGGATGGCATGGTGCAGACTTGTATTCCAGTACTAGGGAGGCAGAGCTGGGAGGATCTGGTCTAGCCAAAGTGGAAAGCTGTAGGCTCATAGACAAAGCTCATCTCAAAAAATAAGATTAAGTTGGGCATTGTCTCCCACATTATATAATGGTTCCATTTAAATTCTTTACATATAAGGATGTATCCTTGGAAGCATTACATTAGTAGGTTCACATATGGCTTTTCAAATTAACTTCTATATTAACTTTCCATATTTTCTCCCTTACTTTTCAATCCCACTTCTCAGGTAATCCCCTAATTCTAGTTTCTTCTTTATCTCTTTACAAGAATATACTCTATTTTCCCTTCCTTGGAATATCCCTTTCTCTTCTTGATATCTTTCTAGCTATATATTCTCTATGGCTCTCTGGATAGAAACACATATATCAAAAGCTTAAAAACTGACATCACATTTAAAATAAAACAGGTCATATTTGTCTTGGGTGGCCTGTGTCATTTCACTCGCAATAATTATTACTAGTTCCATTCATTTACCTAAAAATTTATGAATTTCATTTTTTATGAACTGGTAATATTCTATTGTGTTTGTGTACCATATTTCCTTATCCATTCATCAGTTGAGGACATCTAGACTGTTTCAAATTGCTGGATATGTTGAGTAAAAAAACAAAGAAATTGGAATAGCAAATATCTGTTATAAGAAGTAAAGGTCTTTGGGCATATGTCCAAGAGCATTATAGCTTTATTTTATAGTAGATAAGATTTCAGATTTCTGAAGAGCCTCCACACTAATTTCCATATGTTGGTTTGCATTCCTATCAACAGTGAATAAGTGTTTGTCTTTCCCTGCATTGTGATCAGCATCTGTGTTCCTTTTTTTAATTTATCTTTGCCATGAGCCCAGGAGAAGTTTCATTTTGCTGTAGATAGTAATTAAGACAAAGAACCACAACTGGACAATGTACAAAGACTGAGTGATCTGGATGGTATAATCTGATCTGCCTTTCCTAAGCCTTAGTGTAAAACAATAATAGGATTAACTAATATTAATAAATAATATGTGAAAATGAATATCATGACAATTTTTAAATTTTAAATTAAATGTACATATTTGCATACATGCATATCTAAATAAATGCATAATCCTTATTACTGTAGCTAAATATACAGATGAATATATATAAGTATATGTATAAATAATCATTTACATTCACATGGACACATATACAATTATTTGAGTGACAGTGATATAGGATCCCCCTCTGCATGCTGTTAATACCATTACTTAATAAAGAAACTATCTTAACCCTGTGATATAGCAGAGAAAATCTAGGCAAAGAGAACTAAATTGAATGCAGGGAGAAAGGAGGCAGAGTCAAGGAGAAGACATGTAAGCCCTCACTGGAGACAGAGACCAGATGTAACTTTACCCAGAAACCACAGTCATGTGACAATACACAGATTAATGGAGATGGGTTAAATTAATATGGAAGAGTTAGCCAATAAAAATCTAGAACTAATGGGCCAAGCAGTAAATGTCTCTCTCAATTCTAGAGCTTTGGAAGATGATTACAATGCAGTCCCTGTTAACTGGTATCCTTCTGTATCCTTCTAGAGACTTTGATGTAGTTGAGGAATGGGCATAGTTTTCTCTAATTATGATAAAAGATAAAAGAGATATAAATACTGTAACTATAATTCTTGCTTGGTACCTCTTTTGTTATATGTAATTTTAGTTGTTAAAATTAAAACCTTTCTTCTTATTTAAACAGAAAGGGGAAAATGATGTGGGATTCACCTTGGTATCCTTTGAATACCATTTGTTAATAAAGAAACTGTCTTAGGCCTGTGATAGGGTAGAGTAAAGTAGGCATGGAAAACTAAACTGAATGCTGGTTGAAAGGAGGCAGAGTAAAGGAGAAGCCATGTAACTCCCGGAGACAGATGCCAGATTGAACTTTACCAACTTAGCCACAACTACATGGTAATACACGGACTAATGGATTGGGCTAAATTAATATGGAAGAGTTAGCCAATGAAAAGCTAGAGCTAATGGGCCAAGCAGTGATTTAATTAACACAGTTTCTGTGTGGTTTTTTTCGGGAGTCTGGGCAGCCAAAAAAATGAATAAGAAGCCTTACTACTACATGATAGTATTTTCTTTGAAAGGCAACATTTCAGTGCAAAAAGTGAAAACTGATATTATGTTGATGAATAGGAGACAATAGGTTTGAATAATTCACATGTCTGCATAAAATTATGTTAAGGAAATTATCAGATAAGCTTGGAAATGCATTTTGTAGTATAAAATGTATTTTCTTCGATGCTATTCTTCATTTTAATGCTTTTCATCACAGTAGATTGAGACCACATAAAGACCAAGAGGTTAGTATGAGTTTTATTTACCGTTTTCTTTCCTGAGAGATATTGTACAACCTATTAACCTCCTGGTTTCTGCTGTCTCTTCAGAGAAGGGATTTTCAGGAACATGAATTAGAGCAGGATTCAGAGTTGTTACAGAACACTTTTCAGTAAATGGCTTGATAGTAAATAGGTTCTGCTTTACAAAACAGAAGGTTTCCCTGGCAAGTACTTGGCTCTGACTTTGTAGAAAAAAGCAGTCATAGGCAATACAGAAATGCATGAGTGTGGCTACATTCCAAAAGTACTTAATTTATAGTTATGAGAATTTGAGTTTCACATAAATTCCACATCCTTAAATGTCATCCTTCTTTTGATTTTCTTTCAATCTGATATTAAAAAGAAATGGTTCTTTATTAAAGAACTTTAAAGAAACATAATAATTGATAGTGGGACACAGGTAAAGGATTTTGGGTTCTGCTGAGCACTAAGCTAATTTAGTAATTGCAGTGGTGCTACGATAAGGAGGAGCCACGGGTGCTACTGTGTTCCTAAGGCACAACCTGAATTGATTTTCAGAATATAAAATTGGGAATCCATTTTTCATTGGAAATTTATTAGTAAATATTTTGTTACCATAGAGAAATACCAAAGACAAGTTACTTCATAAGTAGTTTGTAGTGGCTAAAAGTCAGTGCACAAGCTTGGGCTCATTTTTAATTGGTGAGAGCTACATGAAAACAGCAATGATAGAAAAGACAGAGCACATGTATCTCCAGCCAGGATCAGGGGGCAATCAGAGTGTGCAGTCTTGCTCCTTTTATATAGCTCTTTATTAAAACTCAAAGAATTACAGGGCAATTGTTTTTTAAAACACACCACCAGTGGACTGAAAGAATCCTACCAGACCCACCTTTGAAATGCTGTACAGTGTTTCTGAATGTCACCACTACAGGATCAGAACTTAAATAATAATAGACCCTTGGAGGACATGTAAGTAGAACATCTTAAGACATAGCAGGAATAAGTATTACTCTGATTTAAACATGATAATTAAGCAAACATTTATGTAGAGCAAGGATAAATTAATTCGTTTTTTCTCTTAAATAGAATTGTGATGATTTTAAAGAAAATATTCCCCAAAAGGAGTGGTATTAGTAGAAGGGGTGGCCTTTCTGGAGTGGGTATAGTCTTGTTGGAAAATGTGTGTCACTGAGGTCTCACATATGCTCAAGATACCATTCAGTGTCTTAGTTTACTTTCTGTTGTTTTTAGATCCAAATAGAGAATTATCCAGTACCTTATCTGCCTGCACACTGCCATACTCCCAACTACCATGCTTCCTGCCAAGATGATAATGGACTAAACCTGTGAAACTGTAAGCTATCACCACAGTTAAATGTTTTCCTTTATAAGAGCTGCCATACTCATGGTGTCTTAGAAAACCTAAGACAGGAATATTTGAGCACATATATATCAATAAATTAAAGGTGATTCATAGCTAATCTGACATTGTGTTTTATTCTGTGTTTACCTCCATAATCACATTTATGCAGGCAATTTCTTAAATGTAAAAATGCATATTTTATATGCTTTTCTCTAAAAATGTCAATGTTATACTGATGTAATCTATTCATGATGTGGGATGTCTCTGTATGTTGTGAATATGTTTTATTACCATTGATGAGTACAAAAAGCTACTTTGGTCTGCGTCAGGGCAGAATATAGCTAGGCTAGAAAGACAAACTGAATACAGGGAGAAAGAAGGTAGAGCTGAGGGAGATGCCGCAGCTTCTGGAAGAATAAGATGCCAGAGCATTACTATTAGAAAGGGCCATGTGGCAATATACTGATTAGTAGAATTGGGTTAACTTAAGTTGTAAGTTCTAGTTAACCATAAGCCTGAGCTAATAGCCAAGCATTTGTAATTAATATTTACCTTAGAGTGGTTATTCAGGAACTGACCAACAGTAGAAAAACCTTGAGATGGTGGTAGTGTACCTGTGACATGTTGGAAAGCTGAGCTGGGCAACGTCAACAGCCAAAGTCATGCCCACTTAGCATTTAAAAACTCTGCCAGTGAGAAAATGATTACAGATATGCAACAAAGGCAGATTCAGACAAAAAGGCCACTAAGCTGGTTACAATTATTTTGATAAATATATATAGATTTGGGAGAGAAAAGATAAAAGATAGAATTGTACATAAAAACAATTATTTAAAGATAATAAACTGGGGTTCTTTAAAAGGAAATAGGGCAATAAAAGTCATAATGGGCCGTGTAAACATGGAGAACACAGAGTCTGGATTATGTATGCTATTGCGGGTTTTTTTTTTTTTTTTTTGGTATTTTGACTGTTAATAAACTAACTGAAGAGAGACATTTGATTGTGAGAGCTGCTAATCTAAACCAGCATAATGATACCTTGTCTATAGAATTTGGGTCTAAGAATATGTTGGTTTGGAAAAGAGGTTCTGATTTTATTTCCACAGATGAGAAACTGTGGATTCCTTTCAAGCTAATATCATTTGATGGAGCAATACCCCCTAAGAGGTCTCTCATGGGAGTGATGGCTAGGTAATCCAACATCCAGAACAATTTTAAAACTACTGTCTGAGATGGACCAACCATATAAAATACCCCATAATGACTTAACTATAATTCTAAATTTTCTCAGTATCTCCATAAGATTACAAATGCAGTTGGACTATGGTGATGCATGCCTTTAATCCCATTACTTGTGAGGCAGAGGCAGATGGATCTCAGTGAGTTCAAGGTCAGCTTGGTTAGAACATCCAGGATTGTTAAATAGAGAAATCTGTCTTGAAAAAAAAAAAAGACTACATACACCTCCAACCAGAAAGAGGTAGTAAATAAAACTACTCCCAAATTCCAAAACATTGTTTATAAATGTTTATTTTTATTTAAAGGAAGTTGGTTATAAATTATTGTCATAGTCAATATCTTTCTAAATAGAAAGTGATTTGACATAGAAATGATAAAAGAATACATTACTGAATCTACTTTATTCTAAAAAACAACTGGTAATCTTAAAATACTTTACGTTGGTATATATTTTGATTTGTTGAATACAAACTTAGGTCAATTTTGTTACACTATATGTATATTTCTACTCTTCTTTAAGGTAATGTGCTTATGCAGCTAACTAAAATGTACAGTTAAGAAATACAAAATAATAGTCATCAATAATAGTCAGACTTATAGTCAATTTAGTTAGGGTTTCTAGACATACAAAGATATATTTCAAATAGGTAATACTCAAACATTTCAAAGACCTAGAGAATATGGCATTTAAAATGTATCAAGAATTCAGATTTTCTCAGCAATGAGTCTTGTCTGCTCCTGGATGCACCAATTATTTCAAGAGGATGATGGGCATCAAATAATTTCCTTTGAGAATTTTCCTTCAATGTGACAAGTCTAGCTATTTGGGCAAGAAACTACTCTTGCTTTGGCTGCTTGGCAGTGTACTGTATTCACTGCACATGCAGGATTCCCATGAAAATGACGGTTGAACTTGCCAAAACAAGACAGGATGCTCCTGCAAGGTTCTTGCTCAATGGAAAAGTCGGACAGACACTCTATAAGACACAGAAAACAGAAAAGAGGCAAGAGAGTTTTTCTGAATTCCTGCTCCATTGAGAAGTAGACCATACATTCTGTCTGTGTAGCCTGAAGATAGATGCCCCAACATTACAGAATAACTTTGAATGAGTGTCAAGGCAACCAAAAGTCTCTGTCAATTCTAGAGTTTTGGAAGTTGCTTACAATGGTCTTCCTGTTTGTTCAGGTAATATTATATTCTTATGGAATTTTTGATGGAGTTGAAAACTAGTTATAGTTTTCCTTTTTTTCTTTCTTTTTTTATTGTTAAAAGAAAATTTTTCATTTACTCCCCTTGTCCCAGGCCCTCCCACTTCCCCAATACCCACCGCCCTCCCCCCTCCATCCTGGTCTAAGAAGGTGTGCATCCAAATGGAATGGATTCCCAAAAAGAGCCAATACATGCAGAAGAGATAGGTCCCTGTGCCATTATCATTGGCTTCTCAGTCAGTCCCCATTGGCAGCCACATTCGG
>JAQHUG010000131.1:5193597-5206386 GCA_028555095.1 Dicrostonyx torquatus
AAAAAAAAATAAAATAAAACTTGTAGGCCCGTATTTCTATATGGTGTGGCACCAGGCTCTGAAGCCATAGGCCCCACCTGAGGTGGTCACATAGCCCTGCAGACAGGCTGTCACTGCCCTAACAAAAGGTCAGGATGTTGTTGCTCCTTTCTTTTTAATTTGGAGGATGCCTGATAGAGATGCTGATTCAAACCTATGTGACAACTCGCATACACAGCAGACAGGTGGATGAGGAGGTGACAAAACGCCAGCCACCTGGTTACCTAGGAGACAGAACGTTGGTGTATTTCCCGCTCAGTTTATGTTTTGGTATAAAAGCTGTTTGGAGAATCAACGAGAGGAATTCTTCAGGATGTGAACTCAGGACTTCATGAGGGACCGCTGTGAATCTCCCTCCCAATTAAGCCATATGAGTTGTGTCTTTATTCCTGTGCCTCACTCCAGAGAGAGTTTATGTTGGGGTCTGGTCGAGAGAAATAATTTATGGCCCAGGCTAGCACCAGACCCTGACAAAACCTTGGTAATGTTTTCTTCCGTCCTGAATAGCCCTGAAGACTGTAACTACTGAACCATTCTTTGTAAAGCTCATCTTGCCTTTGCAGCTATTTTTTTTTTAAAAAAAGCAAGTTGTATAATGGGACTGACTGACCTGAGCTGCAAAATGGGCTAATTAATCATTAATTTAGAAATGTTCACAAAGCATTAAATGCCTGATAATTATCAACATGAAAAGGGCCTAATAGCCTTGAATTATCTGCCATGCTTTGTCCTTATGAAAGTTCTATAATCACAGGATTTCACAAAGCTTTTCTTTGTTGTTGCCAAAAGCTGGAGCACAGAATTATAGAGCAATTCCAACGGGATAAAGAATGTTTCCACAACTCCAAATAGATTCTATAAAAGATATAGAAGTAAATATGTGTTCAGATGCTTGTATTACTGATGAAACGTGTGTCATTAGATAATCAACCTAATAACAACTAAAATTTTCTTAAAGACATAGTGACTTCAAATGAGGTTTAAATTGTAGAGGCTCTAGATAGATGGAAATAATAGGTGCAGTTCATCCTAGTTAATATGATTTGAAGGAAGTCTATAGATTCAGAATTATTAAGAGTTCATAATAGACTGGTTGAAAATACTGATACATATCACAGGGATAGTGAAAATGTCTTCAGGTTTTCTCAAAGTTTTGCTCTATATTTTTCATATATTTTTTTAATTTTTTTACTTTCTTATTTCACTCATCTCATATTCCCTATCTTCCTCTCAACTTCTTGTAATGAATTCCTGTCACTTTAAGAGTTAGCCACACCCATTCCTCCTCTGCAAGCAATCAAGCCTGGAGTTCCTGGGTCCTAGCTCTCTGTCCCCACTGCTCTCGGGAGAGGCAGACAGCCTTCTCCTGGTTCCCCCCCCTCCTTCTTTCCCTCTCTCTCTCCCCTTCTGCTCCTTTCCCTCCATAATCCATCTAATAAATGCTTAACTTTAATATCTGTCAGGTTTCATGTTCCCGCCTCCACTGCCACTGCCACTGCAGCCACCGCCATTTGCCGCCATGCCGTCTTCCGTGCAAGCTGCTGGGGACCTGCATGCGTGTTCGAACCCAAGGGAACCCATAGCAGCTGTGGGGACCCCCATTATTAATTAAAACTATAACACCCCTGATTTCTATATTTGTGGAAATTTTCTCAAAAAGATCAATCATCAGTAATTGTTTGATGAGTTCATTTGATTTTTTTGAAAAAACAATGACATTTAAAATTTTATTTACATTTCTATAAATACAGTGTTATCACGGTTTAGCCAGCATTTTTATTTACATAGTTAAATTCATTTATCACATACATATATGTATGAGTTTTAACAAACTTAGATTTTTATGTATTTAAGAAATCTTTTACTCTGTGTGTGCATGTGTGTGTATGTATGTGAAAGTATGTACATATGACTACTGGTGTGTCCATGTAGAGATAAGCCCATGTGGGGATAAGAGAATATCTCATCTAGGGGTTGAGAGAGTGAAATCATAATTTTGAACTCTGCTCACCAGTCTTGTCCACAATCATTTTTACCTATTTAGCCAACTCACTTGCCCATTAAACACTTATTAATAACTATGTCTTGATGAGATCTGCAAATCTAGTGTTTTTTTTTCCAGTTTCTTTCTTATTTCCTAATTGTTCTATAAGAGATCCTCCTCACCTTGGAAATGCAAAATATACATCTAGTCATTCCCAAAGGGGAAACCATGACAGAACAAAGTATTAACTAAACAAAAGTCAAACTTAACAAAGTAATATTTTTATTGGGGTTAATAAAAGGAACATGGGTTGCTAGTTTGAAAAAAAAAAGGCAACTATGTCTTCAAAAAGCACATCCCAGTACAAGAGATGGCTGACATAATTTGCCATTCCAGAGCTCTGTGCAGAGCTGGAAGACAGGTCCACAGTCTGAGAATCTTCTCTGCAGCTCCATGGTCAGTCTCCTCCTCCCAGCCAATGTTATCCTTCTATACAGCTGGGAAGGGGCCTGGGAGAACCTTCCAGGTTTCCACTTTCGCAAATATCTAACTTTGTCTTTATTTCCCAAATCTTTTGAGCCCCTCCCCATTATTCCTGATGCAAACATTCTGGGAGAAACTTCTGTAGAGTAGTGAGTTTTCATATCAATTTGTCACTATTGACGAGTGCCAGAGTTCTAATAATCAAAGAGGAATAATGTTTTTCTATAAAATATTGTCAAACATGTCAGGGAGTGGTGAGTGAAATTATTTCAATACCTCTGTTTAAAAAGACTCTTCTTTGGCCAAATCGAATTCTCTGGATATTTATTCTTAGAATGCTGATAGTAAAATAAAAAGTGATTATTTACTCCATAGAGTTATGATGACAGTAATTCGGTGATGGAGATAGATTACAGAATCCCTTTGCTTACAGTTAGCCAGGAGCAAGTTGTAATACTGTAAAGTGAGACACAAGATGTTAAATAATAAAGAATTTTCTTGACTACATAAAATGTAAGTTGCTTATGGCTCTTATCCTACATAACCAATCTTTTCTGAAATGTGGAGAAGCTCTGAATATTTCTCAGAAATTACTATATTTCTATTATTGGGGTATTGGTATATTGTTATGTTGTTCTCTTTTGTAGGGATGGTTGCTCTCACTCTTTCTTCTAACTTCTTTTATGTTATTAGCACAGAGGTTCTCTTTTAGATCATCTCCTTTTTGCTCTTCTGAATATTTTGCCTATAAAACATCCTGTCGTTGTCATGGCTCCAAATGCCAAATACGTGCCATAACTCCAATTCTTTCTGTGCTCTTCATATGTCCAGATCACAAAATACAAGTAACGTTTTTAATAATTAGGTGAAGATAAAAGACAATTCATTATTATTAGCAGAAGACTTTAGTATATATTTAATTTTAATGCTGAAAATAGAGCTAATGTGTTTTTTAATTTAGAATTTTAAATACTGATATGATGATGCACATCTGTAATTCCACCTTTTTAAAATATTTATTTGTTTATTTATTATGTATACAATATTCTTTTGTGTGTACGCCTGCAGGCCAGAAGAGGGTGCCAGACCTCATTACAGGTGGTTGTGAGCCATCATGTGGTTGTTGGAAATTGAACTCAGGACCTTTGGAAGAGCAGGCAATGCTCTTAACCTCTGAGCCACCTCTCCATCCCTTGTAATTGCACCTATAATGAGACTGGAGACAAAACAACAGGTATGCTGTAATTGAGCAATGGATATGCTCAAGATTGTATATATTTACTTCTATGTTTTAAGGGCTGAGAAACTTTCTCAAATTATACCATGAATATGCAAATGACAAAGACCTTCTTAATGGTACTTTTGCTTATTAACTAACACATAACACTAATTAAAGGACAAGAAAGTTGAACAAAAATTTCAACTTAAAAATAATAAGCTTGTGATTGATGGTCTTTGTAATACAATTTTAATAAAGAAGCCTGCTAATTTCACAAAAACTTTTCCTTTTGGCTTATTATTTGCTATTTGTATTCTTTATTCTGTATTTATTTTCTGCTATTAGTATATGAATACTGTTTAAATATTTCTTTTTTATAATAATCATATCATCTAATCTAACATTATTTTATTATGGTTATTGCTACTTCTTAACTAAATTTACCAATAGCATTTTAAAGCTATCTCAAATCTATATATCAACTTCAATCTTCTACTTGCACTCTTTTATTTCACAAGCATTATACAATACTTAATAGTACAATTAATAATTAGATTTTTAAAATATTGCAATTATTTATGAATTTCATACAATGTATTTTGACCATGTTCCTTCTCAAATATTTTCCCAAGTTCATGCTATCTCTTTCTTCCTCAGTCTCCTCTGTTTCTCTCCCATGTTTTAAATGTTAGCTCTCAATATACTATTGGTATGACACCTGTTGGCCTGCTCTTAAAGAAAGCTTACTCTCCAGCTGTCCCTCTTTTAGAAACCATTAACTGTCCATAATTCTCAACTTGGGTTAGAGTTGCCAAGCTCACTCCAACTCCATGCTGGCATATTGACTGGCTTGATATTGCTCAGCCAACCATAGAGGCTATGAGTTCAAGCGTGCAGTGCTCTGTGAATTCCAGAAAGCACTGTTTAATTCATGTCTTCCCCAACCTCTGACTCTTATCATCTTCTCCTACTATTGTCCTGAGCCTGGGAAGCAGGTATGATCTAAATATTTCATGCTTTCCTTAGCACTCTATTGACAATTATTCTCTGTATTTGGACTAGTGGTGAGTTTTTCCATTAGCCACTATCCACTGCACAAAGAAACTTCTCTGATAAATAAGTCTTAAGCTTATTAATCTGAGGATAGAGAGATACAAATTTGGAGGGTAATTTGTTATTATGCACATATAGCGAAGGAGTAGTAATAAATTATGAGTTTTGCTCTGTATGATCTTAAAGCATAGGCTTAGGGCATATTTAAAGTTTCATCTTCTGAAACATTTCTTAAATTCATCAAAAACCACTTGCAAACCCCCATCATTTTTGTGTCACTATTGCATCCATGAGCATATTTTACCACAATAATTAGTATGGCACGTTACAAGGTCCTACACAGATTGTTATGGATATTCCTGTCATGTGGATGAATTTTTCCCCCAGCGGCTGACATATGACTTCATAGTACCATTAAATTCATCCATCGGGGGAAGCTTCCTGATAAGTACCAGCATGAGTTCTACAAGATCTGTGTCCTATGTGTGTTGTTTCCAACAGTAGGGTTTTATTCTCAAGATTTAGTAGACAAAAGGAGCAATGGAAATGGCCTGAAAAATTTCAGGAACCCAAGAGCATCTTTGGCCTGCAATTCAAGTGAAAGTACATTGTACCTGGCACCAGACATTGTATTTATCAGTTCATTGTCTTGTGGCATGAGTATAAAGCCCCATTTAAGGTGGCCCAAATATCATTAAAATTATTCCTTAAATAAAAATGGAAATATTATTTAAAACATCTTTTTATGAAGTCAGTATTATCCTGATACCAAAATCAGATGAAGATTCAACAAAGATAATTACATTCTAATCTCTGATGACCATACAAAAATTCTACATAAAATATTTGAAAATGGTGTTCAAGAATACATCTAAATCATCATTAGCCATGATTAAGTTGGCTTTCTTCTGGGAGGAAGGAATTGTTCAACACATGCAAGTTAATAAATATAAGCCAATATAAAGATGAAATTCCTTCCTTGTAGGCTCTGTGCAAGAAGGATTAACTTCCTAGGAGGGCATCTCTGTCATAACCTATGTATGGAAAATAAGATTCTTTTAAAAATTAAAAACAAAAGATAAAACTACTTAGTTTGTTTTTCAATTTTATCACAAGTTATATTTTAAAAATTTATTACGTGATTTGAAATAATATTATGATAAATGATAAATACTTTATATTACCTAAAGCTTGCTATTTTTATTTTCTGGAGGGAAAGAAACTGTTGTCTTTTTCTGCCTTTCCTTGATTAACACTCTCCCCACTTAACAATCTTCATCAAAACATAGTCTTACCCACCACAAAACTGAGCAAAATGAACGTAGATAATTAATTTCATGGTTTGCTTTTTAAAAGACAAGAATATTTGAGTGTTGAATAGTTGAGAAATCAAATTTAATTGTAAAAGAGGAGCATATTTTGGGCTTCTTCAGGAAAAGAAATTTCTGTTTGACATAAAGTATTCATTTTAATTTGCAGCTAATATGCTGTTAGTGAAATGAAAATAAAGCACTCATTTTTGTTAATTACTAAAATCTAGAGATTTATATTATATTATAAAATAATTTTAAGAGATACTTCCTATGTTATCTAAGAAAGTCAGCATGCAAAATAAATTCAGTTTTATACATAACTAAAATGTAATTTAATAATGATAAAGAAACTACTTTGTAAATTAAGTACTGCCCCTCTTGCTTTGTCTGATATAATACACTGTTACAGAGAGGCTTGCAGACAAAAGAGAAATGTAATTTTCACATTTCTTGAGGGTAAGCTCTCTAAGATTAAATGTGTTGTAGGCTCTGTGTGAGGAGGGCTGGCTTCCTAAGAGAGCATCTCTGTCATATCTTGTTATGATTAAAGAGCCAGTTAAACTCATTCTTGTGTTGTTATGTAATTTTTCTGTGTTAAAGCTAAAACCTTCTTTCTTATTTAAACAGAAAGGGGGAGGTGATGTGGGATTCCTCTATGTATGCTGTGAATGCCACTGGTGAATAAAGAAGCTATTTTGAACCTGTGATAGAGTAGAGCAGAGCTAGGTGGGGAAAACTAAACTGAATGCTGGGAGAGAGAGGCTGGAGTCAGAGAGAAGTCATGTAGCCCACACACACACAGAGGCTAGAACTTTACCTCATAATCGACAGCCTAGAGGAGATACACAGATTATTAGAAATGGGCTAAAGTATGATGCAAAAATTAGCCCATAAGAAGCTATAGCTAATATAGTTTAAATAATATAGATTCTGTATGATTATTTTGGGTGGCCAGGAACTGGACAAGCAGCCTCCTCCTACTATACTTTCTCTTCCCCCCCCCCTCTCTCAGAGAGGACTGATTCCATTTCTGAAGTTCCACCCTTAGGACCTCTCACTTCCAAAAGGACCTACCTTTTGAATTGATCACCTTGTTGGGGGATAATAACATTTTCATATATAAACACATTTGATTTTGACACAAACACTCAGAAAATGACAAAATGATAACTATTTTTCTCTAAGAATTCCATATTAATGATACAAATAAAATAATAGAATAGTTCAGTGTGTAATTTTTGTTAATCTTTAATTTAGCATCAAGTTGTTTGTTGATTTAAAAGATACTAGACCTAAAAATATTATTGTACTTAATATATAATATATAGTATAAAATACTGTATGAGTTAAGTTTTACCCTATGATAAAACTAGTTTGTGCTATACAAAAAGAAGAGTCCACATTAAAGAAAGTATTAATGTTTATTTTAATTATACAAATGAAGCGTTAAAATTCTTAAAATGTATTTCTTCAGAATTAATCAATAATATAGATTTTCTGTTTATAACATCAGAGTCAGGTTAGTAAAGTTGCTAAAATGAATCATTTCTCAGGGATAAAATATGTGTGTCACAAAAATCTTGTTATATTTCTGCTCACTGTCTTCTGAAGAGTGTTTCAAGCACTTTAAAATTTCCTATCATATCACATAATATCAAATCAAGAAATTTCACCTTACCTTTGTTTCACTTATTGATAGAATTGTCAAGCAATCAGGTAACAATCTAGTAACATGATTACCTCAAAAAGGGAGCCTGTTTTTTCATTTTCTCCAACCGAATCCACATTTCATTTATGAGATTAACTAGCTGCACACATTCAATTTTACTCATCTTTTTAAAATAATGAGTACATGTATGCCATGCATTTAATTTAATATGTCACCTTTTTCAGAAATTTGTTTTGTATATCATCCTTGCTTTGGTCCATATCAGCCTAATTAATTATTCTGCATTTCATTATTTATTTTAGAATTTTACAAGGTGATACATTGAAAAAGTCTAAGATTTTATATATTTCTACTGGATATTTTTCTCATCTGTAAAACAATGTATAATATATTCCAACAGTAGTTATTAAATTTTAATCAAACTTTAAAATGATACTGTAAATTTAAAAACACTGACTCTCAAGAATGCCTAAAATCAAAAGCACTGAGGAAATTTATATTGGAGAGGATGTAGAGTCAGGGGGATCACTCCTTCACTGTTTGTAGAAGTACAAACTTGTACACCTGCTTTGGAAATTGGTATGTCTATTTCCCAGAAAATTGGGACTCAATCTACCTCAAAACCCAAACTCAAAACATACGTGGGCATATACTGAAAGAATACTTAATCATACCACAAGGACACTTGCACAAAAGTGTTCATAGCAGGATTTTTGTAATAGCCAGAACCTGGAAACAACCTAGATGCTCCTCAACTGACAAATGGATAAAGGAAATGTAATACATTTACACAATGGAATATTACTCAGCTGTAAAAAACAATGATATTGTAAAAGTTGCAGACAAGTGGATAGAGCTAGGGAAAAAAATCTTGTGTGAGGTAACCCAGTCTTAGAAAGACAAATGCAAATGGGGCATATACTCACTCATAAGCAGATATTAAATATAAAGCAAAAGAAAACCAGACTACAATCTACAGCTCCATACAAGATAGGTAACAAGGAAGACCCTAGGAGGGACACGTGAATTGCAGAGGGAAGGGGAGACCTCCTGCATAAACTGGAGATGAGGCAGTGGCAGGAGTGGGAGGGAATGGGAAGGTTAAGCAGGGAGAAGAATGGAGTGGGAAAGCAATGAAAGAGATCTTGACAGAGAGAGCCACTATGGTGTCAGGAAGAAACCTGGTGCTAAGGAAATTACAATACACAAGGATGACCCCAGTTAAAACATCTAGCAATTGTGGAGAGGGAGCCCGAACTGACCCTCCCCTATAATTAGATTGGCAAATACTCCAACTATAATCATGGCCTTCATCCAGCAACTGACAGAATGAGATGCAGAGATCTACAACCAAGCACCCAACTGAGCTCTGGGATTCCAATAGAACAGAGGGAGGAGGAAATACATGAGCAAGAAATGTCAATAATATGATGAATAAATTTTCAGAAAAAAAAGCTGAACAAGATTGTGAAAACCCAGGAACTTAGAGCTGTGGAGCCTCCATGGGACCAAACTCAGCTTCAAAAGGAAGATGGCCATCAAAGAGGCTCCGCATGAATTTGCTGGCCTTTTGGGCAAGAAACTGCTCTTTCCTGTAATGTTTGAAGGTATGCTATATAAACTAAAATGCAGAATGCACAGAGAAATGACTGCTAAACTTGGCTAAAGGTGAGACAGTCCTTTGGGGTTCCTGCCTCATAAAAGAACAAAAAGAGTCTGCTAGACATTCTGCAGGACACAGAAATAAGAGATTAACTGCCAATATATGCGGAACTGTCTTTGAAATTTTCTGATTCATGGAAAAGACTACTGGATATTATGGACGAGTAGACTGAAGATGGATGCCCCAACAGTACAAGAACTTTGGGTGACTGTTTAGGCAGTGAGATGTCTCTGTCAATTCTAGAGTTTTGGAAGTTGCTTACAATGCATTTCCTGTTAACTTGGGTAATATATCCTTCAAAAGTCTTTGATGGAGTTGAAGAATTTATAGTTAGAGTTATAGTTTTCCTTAGTCATGATAAAAGATAAAATAGATATAAATATTGTAACTGTAATTATTACTTGATACCTATTTTGTTATATGTAATTTTACTATGTTAAAGTTAAAGCCTTCTTTTTTATTTAAATAGAAAAGGGGAGGTAATTTGGGATTCCCCTATGTATGCTGTGAATACCATTATTTAATAAAGAAACTCTCTTTGGCCTGTGCAAGGAATAGATGTAGGTGGGAAAAACTAAACTGAATTCTGGAAGAAAGAAGGGTGGAGTCTGGGTGAAGTCATGAAGCTGCAGCCAGAGACAGATGTGTTGAAACTTTGTGGGTAGGCAACGACATTGTGGTGATTCACAGGTTAATGGAGATGGGTTAAATTAAGAAGTAAGTGTTAACAAATAAGAAGCTAGAGCTAATGGGCCAAGCAGTGATTATTTTGGGTATCTGGGCTGTCAGAAAATGAACAAGTGGCCTCCCCATAAGATTGGAATAAAGCCTATTTGATCATGTTGGATGACCTTTTGATGTGGTCCTGGATTCCATTTGTATTTTATTGAATATTTTTGCATCTGTATTCATGAGGAAAATTTATCTTCAGTCCCATATCTTTTTAAAATCTTTATGTGATTTGTATATCAGGGTGTCTATGACCTCATAATATAATATATTGACAATGTTCATTCTGAGTGAGACAGAAGTGCAAATGTATTATGTACTCACTTATACACAGACATTAGCTATTAGGTCAAGCATAATCTTGCTATAATCCACAGAGCCAAAAAAAGCCACATAACAAAGAAGGTTTAAGTGGGGTAATTTATAGTTCTCTTGGAAATGGAAAATAAAATTGATTTTGTGGGTGAACTGGAGCAGGTAGGGATGGGAACATGAAGAATCAGGTGTAGCTAGGGGAGAGGTAGAGGAAGAGAGTATTTAGAGAGATGACTCACATTGAGGGCTTTTGGGGTACTATGTGGAAATCTAGTGTAGTGGAAACTCACTGGAATCAATGAGAATAACCCTAGTGAAGACTGCTACTGATGTGGAATACAGAGCCTGAACTGGGCATCTTCTTTAACCAGGAAAGGCTCCTAGAAATAGGACTGGGATAGCAACCAAACCTCAAAGAATTTCACCTACAATCTGTCTTGCCAGTAAAAAAAAAATCCTGTGGTAATGGTGGCACAGAACTTGTGAGAATGACCAACTCATGACTGGTCCGATTTGAGTCCATTTCATGAGAGGAATACCATGCCTGACACTGCCTAGATGGCCAGGAACCATAGGCTACATAGCCCAGAGGCCCAGGATAGAACCAGCATGGCTAGCAAAAGCAAAAAACTCAGTGAATTGATTCATAATGATATTTTGCCATTCTAATAGATTAGTGCCTAGCCCAGTTGTCATCAGACAAATGTCATCCAGGATCTCTTGGGAACAGACACAGAGATCCACGGTCAAACACTAGGCAAAGCCAGGATAACACCATGCAAGAGGGGCAGGAAGGATTGCAGGAACCAGAGGAGTTGAGGACAATAAGAGAAAATGGCCCACAGACTCCACTAAGCAGTTCTCATAGAGGCTGACATAGACTAGAGATAATCACATAGAACTGGGTCCTCTGCATATGTTTCGTGGTTGTATGCCATGGTGTTCTTGTTGGACTCCTAGAAGTAGGAAAGGAAATTTGCCTGCTCTTGAGTGCTTTTTCTCCTACTGGGTTGCTTAGTCCAGTCTTGATATGAGGATTTGTGTCTAGTCTTATTGTAAATTCCTAAGCCATGCTTGGTTGATATCCCTGGGAGGTGATCTCTTGTTTTGAAAGGAAACGGAAGAGTGGGTTCTGGGAAGAGAAGAGGTGGAGGGACTAGGAGAAGGAGGAAACTGTGGATTGTATGTAATGTATGAGAAAAGAATTAAAGAAATTGTTCTCACAATAAAAAACTATGAGAGTCATTATCTCATATCATCTTTAGGCAAAAAATTATAGAGCTTATCTGATACCTTAATGGCCGCTTCTGCTCAGAGCCATTTGGTGCCCTTGAGAAGCGCACAGTTCCAGGCAGGCAGCAGTCCACATTGCCATCAAGCAAGCTGTAGCACGTTAGTCACAAACCCCGTCCAAATGTTCTGTCTCCAGCAAGAGCCAGAGATGGTGCTGGCAGCATAGCCCAGAAAACAGGCATTTTAAAAACGCCGCGGCTTTTGTGCTGTTGCGGCTGCTGAGTGAGGAAATTTTCTCTGTGGCACCCCGCTAGCAAACAGCAAAAACTCTGTTAAAACCTGTATTTTTTGAAACTCTCTCAGATTTTATGTGGAGTCAGTCAACCACGTTGTGGGGCCAATTTTCAGACCTTTAACTATGATGATGAATCTTGCGTAGGAGAAGCGATTTCCAAAGCAATGAGGGGACATCAACCTGCCAAATGTTTTAATTGTGGAAAATTGGGACACCTGAAAAGGTATTGCAGGCAAGGAATTTCTAGGAATAGCATCTGATCTGGGAATGGCAGGAATAGAAAACCTCTGCCTTCAGGTATATGCAGGAGGTGTGGTAAAGGAAGACATTGGACCAGTGAATGCAGATGAAGAACAGACAGACAAGGCAACCAGATACCATCTGGAAACCCCCTGAGAGGCCTCTTGCATGCCCCCAAGCCAAAAGTGGCCCAGTCATTCCCAGCAACCATGGAGGACATGTCACACCAGGAAAATTAAAAACTCTAGAAGCTTCTGTGCAACATCATAAGGTTCTAAATGATGGCTCAACTTTGAAGGATAAGTCAGAAATTCAATTCGGAAATAAGAAGTGTATATTTTGACAAACCTCTATAAAAATGATCAGAAACCAAAGCTGAGAGTATGTGTAAATGGAATTGTGATTGTTGGCTTGATAGACACAGGATGTGAGTATCATCACTTCAGAATCTTGGCATCCAAATTGGCCTCTTCAAGAGGCAGATGTTCAATTACTAGGGATTGGAACCATATCTTGAGTTAAACAAAGCATGAGATGGGTTAACTGTATTGGGC
>JAQHUG010000131.1:5218155-5247659 GCA_028555095.1 Dicrostonyx torquatus
GGTGTTCTGTGTGCTTCCTGAACCTTTATAGGAATATCCTTCTCTAAATTAGGGAAGTTTTCTTCTATAATTTTGTTGAATATATTTTCTGTGCCTTTGAACTGGAATTCTTCTCCTTCTTCTACCTCTATTATTCTTAGGTTTGGTTTCTTTCATGGTGTCCCAGATTTCTTGGATGTTTTGTGTTACAAATTTGTTGGATTTGTTGTTTTCTTTAATCAATGATTTTATTTTCTCTATTGTATCTTCAGCGTCTCAGATTCATTCTTCCATCTCTTGTATTCTGTTGGTTAAACTTCTCTCTGTAGTTCCCATTCATTTATCAAGCTTTTCTATATCCAGCCATCTCTCAGTTTGTGTTTTCTTCATTGCCTCTTTTTCAGTTTTTAAGTCTTGAACTGTTTCTTTTACCTATTTGACTGATTTTCCTTGGTTTTCTAGGGTATCTTTGAGATATTTATTAATTTCTTCTAACTCTTTGTTAGTCTTCTCATCTCTTTCTTTAAAGGAGTTTTTTTTACCTCCTCTTTAATGGACTCTATCGCTTTCATAATATAACATTTAAGGTAAATTTCTTCTACTTCTGGATTAGGTTGCTCAGGTCTTCCTGTTGCATAATCATTGGACTCTGGTGTTTTCATGTTCCTTTTTAGGTTATTGGAAGAATTCTTGGATTGGTGCCTGCCCATCTCTTTCTCCTCTGGATGGATCAACTGGTATTTGATAGGGGCCACTTGAAGATTGGATGGCTCTGCAGGCACTGGCCCAGGGTTGCTCACAGTCCAGATGGACCAGCAGGCACTGGACAAGGACCACCGGTCTGGATGAATCAGCAGGGACTGAAAAAGGACTGCCTGTAGGCCAAGTCAACAGGGCGGGCTGGAAGAGGAAGAAACCCCTGCAGCCTAGGACTCACCACCAGTTTCTCCCCCTGAACCCAGACTGCTGAAGGAAAGAGGTGCTTGGAGGGAAGCTAAGTTGAATAAGGAAAAGGGCCAGTAGGGGTGGAGGGCCCTCTGCATGGACAGATACTTTCAGGGAATGGAGGGTGCCCTCCCCAGGCACCTGGTTGGCCTGGCTGGAACCGACCTACCGGTCTAGATGGTTCAGCAGGCACTGGACAAGAACTACTTGCAGGCCGAGTCAAAAGGGCAGGCTTGGAAGAACTATTTTTGCCTTTTCTGAGACTCTGCATGGAGGGACTCTAAAGATGAATGAGTAATTATCCAGCCAGGGAAAAATAAAGGCAGTTCAAATGCAACTTGTGACATGAGTGCTTTTCATTACATTGATATAAGAAAAGAGGAATGTCTTGAAATTTTGAAGTTTTTTTCAAAAAAGCATGCATATTATTGAAGGTAAACAAAAGATAACTGATAAAGACAGCAATGCCATTAAATAGATATAAAGAACTTCAAACTTGTATTAAAGAAAAGATGCCTTGAGGATCTGTCTGCAACAAACATAGTGTACCCACTGCAGGTTAACAATATAAACATTTTAATTCATTTGAATGATTGGTAAGGGGAAAACAAGGCCAAGTAGATGTACTCATGAAGAAGCTACTTGGGAACCCATTATTAAATAGGAGGGGATAATAGAAGATATGTTAAAGGAAAGAAACTAATACAGGTACTAGACTAGATAAAAGTCTAAGAGAAAAAGGTAACAGGAAAGTGATGGAAGAACAAAGGTAGACTATGGGTATGTTTCTGTGGGCATTTTCAGAGGTTTTGAATTAGAATAGCAAGACCTAGCGTCAATACGGGTGGTACTATCTTATGGACGAGAGGCATAGATACAATACAGAGTGAGAATGTTTATTAGTATTGTCATTTTCTGTTTTTCAGTTGTCATAAAATGAGCTAAACTACACATTTTGCACTACCACCAAAATGTTCTACTTCGCCATGACACAGAAATAGTGTAACTGGATGACAATTCAACAACACTTTTAAAATCTTGTGTCCAAATAAATCCTTTCTTCCTTAGGTTATTTATGTTAGCTTTGTTCTCATGGCAATGAAAAGTCTGGCTAATACAATATTTGTAATTATAAATTACTATCAAAAGGATAAGACAGTTCATATTCTGCTGCAGCTTATGGATATAATGAACACTTGAGGCATTTTTCCACCTACACAACAATTATTGTTCAAACTTAACCTCATGTGTTTTTACATAACTTACTTTGCCTAATTACAAAGAACTTTTTCATCTGCTTCTCTATCCCTTACAATGTGACTCCACAACTTGCTAACATATTGCAGAGGTTTTCTGACACAGTTACTAGTCAGCAAAAGGTTTATTGAACATCTACCCAATGTGTGGGATGGATTTCCCTGTTTCTTAAGCAAAGAACTAAAATTAGGACAAAGAAAAAAAGGAGAGTGATTAAAAATATATCCTATTTTAATGGATGCTGTTGTTTTCTCTCTAGCTTTTTTTAGAGCAATGCAGCAACTTATTCACAAGAAAATTGTTTTTCTCATTAACCTTGGCATAGTATTAACTAACAGTTCAAAATTTTTCTTCTTTTCTATTTTTCTTTTAGAATACATTGAAAAATCTTTGAAATATATCTCAGTGACTGTTGGACATAATATAAGAGATGATCATTCATAATCTGTTTCACAACTTTTTAAACCCACAAGCTTTCAAAATATAATGGATAACTAATTAGGGGGCTCATCTCTGAGAATAAAAGTTCTTACTTGTTTGTAATTTTTGGTCTAGGAGTGAGACTGCTGACTGACATTTCTGTCTTTCCAGATCCCACAGTCATTTAATCCCAAAGAAATACACAGAGGTAGCCGGGTGGTGGTGGCGCACGCCTTTAATCCCAGCACTCAGGAGGCAGAGGCGGGTGGATCTCTGTTAGTTTGAGACCAGCCTGGTCTACAAGAGCTAGTTCCAGCGCAGGCTCCAAAGCTACAGAGAAACCGGTGTCGAAAGACCAAAAGAAAAAACAAAGAAGGAAAGAAATACACAGAAGTCTACATTAATCATAAACTGGCTGGCCTAGTAGCTCAGGATTCTTATTGATTAACTCTTACATCTTACATTAACCCATTATTCTTGTCTGTGTTAGCCATATGGCTTGGTACCTTTTTGGTGAAGCAGTTACATCCTAAGTCTTCTGCATCGTGTTCCCTCTGTGTCTAGGTGACGACTGCAGACTGACTGCAGATTCCCAGAAATCTCCTACTCTCCTTTTCCCACCTCTACTTACTGCCTGGCCACTCTGCCTCTACTTCCTGCCTAGCTACTGTCCATCAGCATTTTATCAATATACAGTTAACAGGGTACAGACCATTGCCCCACAGGAGTGGGACTTTTGGAGGTTTTCTCCATCCACATTAGCATGTCTATTGGTGTCTTATTTCTATGAGACATTATCTAACAGAAAGCCTGTTCCTATGTCTCTTACAATAGTTCTTCTGCTATTCTGTGATAGTCCCTGTGCCTTAAGTGTAGAAGTTATGTTATAGATGACTGCATAAAGTCTGGATGCCCCATTATCTGTTGCTCTCTGCATTTTGACCAATCAAGATGAGGGAAGGATAGAGAGGGAGAGCAAGGAAAGAGATATTTTGGATTCAGGGAGCCATTAGGCAGCTAGCAAGAAACCTAGCACTAGAGAAATTCCTAGAAATCCACAAGGATGACCCCAGATAAGACCCTAAGCAATAGTGGAGAGGGTGCCTGAACTGGTTTCTTGCTGTTGTGATTTTGATTACTATCTTAAATGTCATCATAGAACCTTCATCCAGAAGCTGATGGAAGCAGAGACAGAGACCTGCAGTGGAGCACTAGGCTGAGATTCCAATGTCCAGTTAAGAGTGGGAGGAGTGAGATATGAGCATTGTGTTAAAGATCATGATGGTGATACCCACTGAAATAGTTTACCTAAGCTAATGGAACCCCACCATCTCTGACCTTAGAGAGAAGAAACCAGCATAGGAACAAATTAGGCCTCTGAATGTGGGTGACAGTTGTATGGCTGGGGCAGACTGTGGGGCCACTAGCAGTGGTACCAGAATTTATCCCTACTGCTTGTACTGCTTTCTTTTCTTTTTTGGGGGTGGGGACTCATTCTCTTTAGAAGATACCTTGCTCAGCTTAGATATAGTAGAGAGGGCCTTGGACCTTCCCCAAAGCAATCTGTGGTTGACAGTTGCATGGCTGGGGCAGACTGTGTGGCCACTGACAGTGGTACCAGGATTTATCCCTACTGCTTGTACTGGTTTTTTGGGAACCTATTCTCTTTGGAAGATACCTTGCTCAGCCTATACATAGTAGGGAGGGCCTTGAACATTCCCCAAAACAGCATGCCTCACCCTTTGAGGATTGAATGGGGTAGGGTAGGAGGGTGTGTGGCAAGAATGGAAAGAGGGGAGGGAGTGTAAACTTGGATTGGTATGTATAATGAGACAAGATAGTTGAATTTTTTAATAAATAAAAAAGAGATATACAGTATTTCTCTTTCTTTGTCTGGATAGTTGACTGGTCTCAAGTCAGGGATTCTCCCATCTATGTTTCCATCTTGCCATACGAACATGGGCATACAGAGATATTTTTACTGCTTCCAGTTTTACTAGAATTCTGGGAATCAAAGAGCTATTCTGATGCTTGAATATCAAACACTACCCAACTAGAGCTCTCCCCACCATGTCTTCTTAAATCTTTTTGTTATTGTCATTCATGTGATATAATATCTCATTGTGGCTTTGCTTAGTGATTCTCTTATTGTTAGTCATAGTGGGTATTTTTCAGCTTATGTGTCTTGCATATCAAAATGCCTATTTAATTGTACTGCTCATCCTCAACTAAAACTGATTTTGTTCTCTCCTAGTGAAAGGTTCCCCCCGAAGGGCAGTATCAGCCAGCTAGTTGCCTCGGGCTTCGGGGCTTTGTCCTTTTTGGTGACCCAGACAATGAATAATACTTAGTTTTTGAGGCAAAAATAAGGCCCGTAGTAAGGCTAAGATCTCAGTCTTATTTTTGATTTCTTTTCCTTCTGAAGTTAAGAGGCCTTGCCTATGGTAGATTTCCCCGTGAATGTGAGCAGTGGCAAAAGCATACCGATTGTCTGTGTAAACATTGAGTCTCTTACCTTCTGGCAAAGAGCTTATCGAAGAGCTTGGGTTTGGGCTATAAGTTCAGCTCTCTGTGCAGATGTTTCTGGGGAAAGGGCTTTCGCCCATATTACCTCTGATTCGGTGGTCATAGCTGCTCCTGCTTCTCGTTCTCCATTGGCCAGGAACTGCTGCCGTTTGACGTCTGGGAGGGGTTAATCCATTAGGTCCGCCCTGGTCCCGTGCATTTCCGCAGGGATCTGGAGGCAGTCATGCTGTTCCCGCTCTTTCTCAGCAGGCGGATCAAAGTTGCCGGGTTAAGAGCGACCATTGGCCCAAATCATATTCGATCTGCATCCAGGAGCATGGCTTGGTAGTGTGTCACGCGGGCGTTGGAGAGCCAGCAGTCTGGAGGCTGTTTGATTAAAGCCTCTTCCACGTGTGGGGCTAGAATAGTCAGAGGTTGCCCCAAAGTTAATTTGCCCGCATCCTTTGTCAAGAGCGCTATGGTTGCAACCATGCGGAGGCAGGGTGGCCATCCAGATGCCACAGGGTCCAGTTTCTTGGACAGATAAGCAACGGGGCATCTCCAGGGTCCCAATTTTTGTGTCAGGACCCCTTTCGCATAGCCCTCTTTCTCATCTGTGAATAGTTCAAAGGGCTTAGTGATATCAGGGAGACCCAGCACCAGGGAGTTTAATAGGGCCGTTTTTATGGCTCTAAAGACTTCCTGCTGTTCTTTATCCCATTTGAATAACACTCCCTGTTTAGTTAAGGAATAAAGGGGTGCAGCTATTTCTGCGAATCCCGGAATCCAGAGGTGGCAGAATCCCGCAGTTCCCAAGAATTCCCGTATCTGTCTGGGATTCTTAGGGGGAGGGATATTTAGGATGGCTTGCTTGCGGGCCTCCGTTAGCCATCTCTGTCCATCTTTTTAATTGATAAACCAGATAGGTGACTTGCCTCTGGCAAATCTGAGCCTTTCTAGCTGAGGCCTAATAACCTAAGTGTCCTAATGTTTGTAGGAGGGCTCTCGTGCCCTCCTTATATTTTCCCTCTGAGGCGGCTGCCAATAAAAGATCATCAACGTATTGGAGCAGCATTAGGGCAGGATATTGGACTCGGAAATCCGCTAGATCCTGGTGTAAAGCTTCATCAAAGAGGGTTGGGCTGTTGCTTTCAGTTGTATGATAAGCGGGGTCTGTTGTATCGCCATTCCCATCCCCCTAGTTTCGGCCCAGGCCAATGGAAAATCTTTGAGCCAATGGGTTATGTCCATTTCTGGTTGCCCCGGTGGCTCAAAAAGCCTGTATTCATCTTCTAATTTGAAGGTCAGAATATGCAGAGGACCCCCATCTGGGCCTGTTATCTTAGCCCTGGTGTTTTCGAAATGGATCTGGGCCCTCAGTTTGGTAAGGAGATCTCTACCCAGTAGCGGGTAAGGACAGTCTGGTACATGTAAGAAGGAATGAGTCATCTTACTGGTAGCCAGTTGTACTCTCCGGTCGGTGGTCCATTTGTATTGCTTGCCTCCCGTGGCTCCTTGGACCCATGCATATTTGTTGCTCAGAGGTCCCGATGTATGTGTGAGAACTGAGTGTTGAGCTCCGGTGTCCACCAGGAAGGTGACCGGCTGTCCCCCAACATCAAGAGTTATCCTGGGCTGGGGGAGGGGGGCTCCTGGCCCCGACTGTCCTAATCATCCAGGGTTAATAAGGAGGCCTGACGCCTGGGTTTCCTGGGTCCCCTAGGCCTTTGGGGGGCAGTTTATGATCCAGTGTCCTTTTTTTTTCTTTGTAGTAGGCGCATTGGTCTCTTTCTATTTGGGGCCCCTTCCGATCTCCCTTTCTCCTGATTTCTTTTCTATCTTGTCCTGACATTACAGTGGCCAGCTGTTTTTATTGATTTCTTTATCCCTGTGATGTTCTCTCTTGTTTTTCCTCTCTTTAGTCTCCTTTCTAAATTTCTCCTCTCTCTCTTCTGCTTCTCTCTTTAGTCTTTTTTCCTTCTCTTTCATCGTCTTACCATTGTTGAAAATACGTTCAGCTTCCTTCAATAAATCTTGCATTAAGCTCTTTCTAACCTGTTTAGCCTGTGCCAAATTCATGGGGCGGCGAGCTGCCCTTTGGAGACCCGCTATGAGCAACTGGCTATAGAGGCGTAGTTCCTACCTTTAACCGTGGTATAGTCCCAGTCGGGGCATTCCAAGGGAAAAAAAAAAAAAACTGCATTTATTTCATTCGGGAGCTGTGTTGGGCGGCCATTTTCGCCCGGGAAGCTCTTTCGAGCCTCCAGGAGGACTGGCTGTTTTTCCTCGGAGGTCAACAGAGCCTGCAACAGCTGCTGGCAATAATCCCAAGTGGGCTGATGAGTAACTAAAATAAATTTAATTAGAGAGGTTAACATCTTGGAGGCTGAAAATGGCCAGTTGTGGTTGGCCATTTGGTCCTGCTGGGGGTGGGGAGGCTTGGGAAGTGAAGTCTGGTGGGAGCTCCCTCCAGCCCCTCAATAGACCAGCCTTGGGGGAGGGAGCTGGTTTCTCTGGAGCTGGGCACGGCTCTGGTTTCTTCTCTCCAACAGCTTTGGTCTCTCCTGGTTGTTTAGACGCCGCGTCTTGATATGGCAGAGGTTTATCAGTGAGTAAGTTTTCCTGCCTAGGAGGCAAAACTTTGGGAGAATTTGGTACCTTTTCCCTGTGTTTGAGGGTGAGACTGAGGAGAGTGGTAATAGATTGTCCCATTATGTCCGACAATATTCCAAAACCAGTTCAGACAAAAGACAAAGACAGACGCAAAACAGACACCCAGCACAGATGTAAAACCGAAAGCAAAATACTGTGGAGACCATGAAGGGGGTCCGGATTTCCCCCGTCTCCCAGACGGACCACGTATCCCTCGGACAAAAGTCCGACACTGATAGCGTGGGTCCAAACTGATGAGCACCGAAAAATCGGGCTCCTGACACCCGTGGAATGTCTTCCAGGGTTATGGGGTAGAAGTGTGAGCCCGTCAGCTCCTCCTAAATCCCGCCAGATACGGAGCAATTCAGCTGAATTGTACAGATCGAAGCACAACATATAAACAAATAACATAAAAACAGACGCTGGCCAGCTTACCTCCCGATAGCGGGTCGGTGGTGGTCCCTGGGCAGGGGTCTCTGATTCTGGAGGAGCCCCCAAATGAAAGATTCCCCCCAAAGGGAATCTATCTCAGGTGGGACCCTGTTCCCAGAGATCAGCCGAGACCATCGGATGCAATCAGCATGAGGTTTATTCAGATGCATGGATATCCTGGGCGACCAAGTCAAAGAACTTGGGCACCCCTGGCTCTGGGCTCTAGGGGTTTTTATGGGGGCAGAAGAGCAGAAGCATGGGGGGGGCACAGAGGTGAGATGCATGGTTACAGAGATTTTATTGGTTAATTTAGACAAAGCCATCATGAGGATGAGGTTATGTTCTCGAAGGCTGAGAAGTTAGATAGAGAGCTTTCTCAGCCCTTATCTGAGGGCTACTGCTTGAGTTTAGACAAAGGGCTTGCTCAGCTCTCATCTGGAGGGAGCTTACTTGGCTCTTGTCTGGGAGAACAGCCAGCACTTTCCCAGGCCAGATATCTGACCACAGATATCCTGTCCGCAATGGCCTTGAGCTAATTTCTCATCTGAGCTCTTATGGATAAGTGCAAGCCTTGTAAAATGGCGTATCTATGGCTAAGCTGTGCAGAATGCCTAGAGCGGCGGTCTTTCACTAGCAGCCATCAGCTGCTAGTAACTTAGATTTCAATGTCTTCTATAATTAATCTTTCTCTGTCCCACCAGTTATCTATCAAGTAATGACATGAAGACTTCTTATTAGTTGTCAAAGATCAGCCCATAGCTTAGACTTGCTCCTAACTAGCTCTTACAAGTTAAATTAACCAATTTTTGTTAATCCAACTCCTGTCATGTGATGAATAGTTATCACTTCATTTCCTGCATGTCCTGTTTCCTCTATCTCTGGCTGGTGACTCCACCTTTCTTTTTCCCAGAGTTCTGTCTCTCCCCAGACATCCCACCTAGACATTATGCCTAGCTATTGGTTGTTCAGCCATTTATTGCACCAATCATAACAATATATCTTCACAGCATGCAAATATCTCACAATTACCCCTTTCTATCTAGATATAAAGGAAAAGGTTTAACTCCAACACAGTAAAACTTTATAATATGAACAATTATCAGGTAAAAATTATATTTACAATGCCAAGTTCATTTACCTTTGGCAAATTCAGAGTAAATATTCCATTATCCATTCTATCTTGGTGAATCAAAAGATTTGTTTCTAATTCATTTTCTATCCTAACCTGTATTACCAACTGAAATCTATCTTTTTAGACCTCAAAACATTTTTTAGATAAACAAGATAAGCATTTGTCTTTCAACCTTATATATTTTGTACCTATTTTGTGGAGTTTCTTTTTGAAATTTGTTAGCAAGGAAAGCTATAAAACTATGACTATCTAGTCTTCAACCCCCTCAAAATCTTAGGAAGGATATAATGTTATCTGAATAAACAGAAAGTGCATAGCAAATAACTTTCAAAACTTTAGATAGATTCCTGCCTGGATAGTCATCCAAGGTTCCTCTATAATGTTGTTGCATCCATACACAGCCTACAGGCATAGAATATTGACAGACTTTTCTGTGGATCAGCAGTTTTTGAAGGACTGACCTACCTTGTCTTGACCAAGTTTGAGAGTAACTTTCTTTTGTATCTGTTTGTTCAATTTTCACAGTATGCTATTAGCAGCCAAGGCAAGGGAGTTTCTTGCTCAAATACTAGCATAGAAAGCAAACTCCATATGGAGGTTCTTTGATGTCTATCCTTCTTTTTTGAGAGAAATTAGCACTGCCAGGAGCATATGTGTCTCACTGTCATGAAAAGCCTAACATTGTTAAAACACCTTAAATGTTATATTCACTGGGTCCTGTAGTTTTCAAAGACCACCTATCTAAAATATATCTCATTTTACCTTGAAAACATACCTACATAACTACAAGTTTATTGTTATAGATGACTAACTACTAGTCCATATTTCTTAATTTTCTTAACCTATCAGTTTGTAATAACAGCCTTTTAGTACTACAAATTACATTATATTTTAAAATAAGCTGCATAGGTACAAACTTTTAAACAAGAGTAGAAACAAATACAGTATAGCAAAGTTATTTTTAAATTTCCATCAATATTCAAAAATCCATACCAATATAAATATTTGATAGTAATAGTTGATTTTTAGTTTAAAACAGATTCAATAATCTGCCTTTTTATCCTACCATTTCTATTTCCCCCTTTTTCTTTTCAGAACAAGGGGCTTGAATCTATTCTCCTTTGTTCCATTTAATCCCTGACAAAAACCAAAAACAACTTGTAACCAGCCCCCTAAATAATGATAAACATCCATAATCCATTAAACAACCAAAAGTGCCCTACCCCACAACCCCATCTCTTGGGAGGGTGGGTGTCATGTTTCCTAGACTGCTTCTTGTTGTATGCTTCCTGGCATCTCTAGGAGACACTAGGGAAAGTGAGAGAACAGTCAAGTCCTTGGAGAGGTATCTGAATCATTTGTTGTCTAGTCTCTGTGTAATGGGAAAATCCAGGGCTTATCTGAAATCCTGCCTGGGGTAGTGTATGAGGTTGGATAATCTCAGTTAGCAGCCTTGTAGGTTTTCTGGAAGCAGAATTTTGAGTAAATTGAAACAGAGTCATTTTGAAGCTGGATAGGCTGGGCTACTTGTTAAAATTGGTATCTGGTCCCTTTTTCCTGAAAATACACAAACTTCTAAAGATTATACACAAATACATGCACACACACACACACATATATATATTACACAAATTTTTAAAAGGTTATATATATAATCAGCATTAGAACAAGTGTGGAATGTGTGGTGTGCACAAGTCAGCTAAAGTTGATTTTCATTTTACATTTCAGCAGGGAAGAGGCATCAGTCAGCCTCATAAATTAAATTGAACTATATAAACAAACCTCAATGCCATATGAATGAAAGACATGAAAATAAGTCATGAGGATTCTGTCGCCAACAAGATTTATCATGTCTTTTCCAGTCTCAGAACTATTTCCATACAAATTGATCAGCAATCACATCAGTTGTTTTGTAGTCTTTCCTATCATACTCCTTAATGGATGCAGTCACGTTTCTCAGGAGGTCTCCCCTGATCAAATGTGGTCACCATTTACTTTGAACGAATCCACAGATTTTTATTTCCTGTAGAAACAAAGGCATAACCTTTTCTCCAATGCAACATGTTTCCTGACTTCCATTCTGAAGCCAAGACATCTGCAAAGTGTACAGATTGCCTTAGTTCAACAATCCCTTTTATAATAGTGTCTCCTAGAAGCTGCCATTTGCTTATCAGCATTCGAAAAATTCAATTCAAGAAAGCACAATATATGTTCTTGATGCTTTGTGTATTTCCCATCATTTACATACCTGATTCTTTTTTTATTACTTTATTCTTTCTTTAAAGACTTAACTTTATTATTTTTAAACTACTTATTTTTCCGTTGACTTTCTATACACATTTTAACTGTATCTGTTTAAAGGTTTGCTCTGTTGAGACCTCTTCACTGCATGCCAGCAGCCTTCGTGCCCCCATATGTATGGCTCTGCACATGGTGCTGGCATGTCAAGCCGGCAGGCAGTGGTTCAGAGGCACTCTGCATGCTATGACCAGCCTGAGAGATCACAGGACTAGGACCACAACTGGCTCTCTATTTTCTGGTTTGGAACTTTTAAAACACTTTCTCAGTCTCTATACTGAAATGTATGCACCTATATTGGACATGATATGTAGCAAGTCTTACATCTCCTGCCAGTCATCTACCAAAAAAGTGACTTGAAAAGTTCTTATTAGTTGTGAAATTTCTGCCTGTAACTTAAGCTTGTTCTTAACTAGTTCTTATAAATTAACCCATTTGCATCAATTGTGTCCTACTATGACTCATGACTCTTACCTCTCCCCCTCATGTCCTGCTTTCTCCCCCTCTGTCTGGGAACACTATCCTTCTCAAGACTTCTTTCTCTGCCTGGAAGTACCACATTTACCTCCCATCTAGCTATTAGCCATTTAGTTTTTATTACACTAGTATAGCAATATATCTTTACACAGTGTACAAATATCCAATAATGCTCTTCTCTGTTAAGAAAAGACAAAATTGGGGGGTTTTTGGTGGACTTTGCTATTGAAAATCTGGAGCTTCTCATATATTATATGTGTTGCTCCCATCATAGCTGCAGTTTGTAAGCTTCATTTTGTTTCATTGCTGAAATGAAGCTTTTCAGGTTGAGTCAATCCCATCCCCAAATCCATGTTTGTTTCCTGTGCTTAGAGATCTTGTTAAAAAAAACCTCCTTTATTATTGTAATATTATTCTAACCATTGAAGTGAAGTGCACCATTTTACACTAGTGGTTTCAGTAGCCATGTAATGAAAAAAATTATTTCATAGCTACTTCCATATAATTTTTTATTTTTTTATAAAATGCATTTTGATAGTATTCCTGCCCCACAAGTCATCCTATCTTTATCACCCATCTCTCTCTCTCTCTCTCTCTCTCTCTCTCTCTCTCTCTCTCTCTTGCTTGAAAGTGAAACAAAATATAACAAAGGACAATGATTACCAAACAATAACAACAACAAAAGGTACACAGGAAAAAACAAACCAAAAACATTGAGTCTATTTTGTTTTGTTCAACTACTCTTAGCCCCAGATTCTGATATTAATGTATCTAGTGCCACTCATTGGAAAAAAACTGATCCTCCGTCTTCCAGCAGGAGAGGGGGATAATTGCAAATGACTTAGATTTTAGATAAAGTATTATTAAGAGAAAAAATTAAGCTTGAAATATGTTTTTATTGGAAACTGATTAAATATATGTAAACTATAGCATTTACTTCTTTTTAGTACCCAAATTGAAATAATATAAAATAACTAAAATTATGTCTCTTAGGCTGGAATTGATACAGGTAATTATTTCACATTGTCCAATACTTTTTCAACTTAAAAGTACCTCTTCTTTTAATATATTACAGAAAAAATCCTCTCTATTTCATAAATATTTTCAACACAATAATAGTTATATTTTTAAATTTGTACCTACCTGTGATGAGGATTTTGCAAGTAGTCACTATTGAAGGAAAAATAATGCAATTCCGTGGTATTTGTGTCTTTTGGTATTCTAAAACACTTTGAGAGCAAAATGATAAAGTCTTTATATTAAGGATCATTTAATATATAAATAATGATATTTTTATTAATTTAAATTGATACAGACTTCCCATTCATTTTAATATTGGAAAGAGTTGTGTATTGTCAACAAACATGAAACGCAATTTAGCAAGAATTGTGGTAAATAAAAATGAAAAGAAAAATGGCTCTATATAGTGAACTCACAACATTCCAGTTAGAACTTGTCATGTTTGAATAGGAATAGCCACTATAGATTCCTGTGTTGAGTATCATGCTTGGCCCTTAGGGATTGGCACTATTAGGAGGTATGGCCTTTGTTGGAGGAAGTGTGTCACTGTGAAGGTGGGCTTTAAGATCTCATGTATGCTGAAGCCATGCCCATGGTGACAGATTCCCTCTGCTCCCTGCAGATCAAGATGAAGAACTCTCAGCCCCTTCCCTTGCACTATGTCTGTCTGCATGGTGCCACGCTTCCTGTCGTGATGATAATGGACTAAACCCCTGAAACTCTAATCCAGTCTCAAATGCTTCTTTTGTATGAGCTGCTGTGGTTATAGTGTTGCTTCACAGCAAGAAAGCCCTAACTAAGATAGAACTGAAATAAAAATTGAAAACAAGAGACACCACTATTTGTTTCAATTTAAAATACAGTTGCTTTAGGCTCAAAAGGATGATTCAGCTCATAAAGGCACCAGCTGCCAAGCCTGACACCTGAGTTCCACATGATAGAATAAAACTAACTCCTGAAAGTTGTACTCTGATTCCATAGGCATACCAATGCACAAATACACATACACATGTACACATTGACGCATATAAATAAATATATGTAACAAACACTTGAAAATAATGGATAATAATTATAATAACAATGATAGACTATTTAGATATCATGTGAGACTTCTCTTATCCAGGTGCCAGTTTAAATGCAACACACACTATTATAATTTGAATTCTAAAGCTCTTGTGCAGACAAAAGGAATTTTGGCACAAGAGTTTCTGTAGGTTGGTTTCGGGAGCTGCAGTTACCAAACAGATACAGGTAGTCAGTCTTTCCAGAATCTTCTATCTTGGCCCATACCCAGCATTTCCAGGTTATGCTTAGAATTTTCACACTCTTTGGGTGACTTTTCTGCTAGTTGATGAAGCTCTCTAACAAAAGCGGCTTAGGAAGTGTTCCTTTGTCCATTATGACTGGAAAATGAGGGCCAGGGGAGCATGAAGCAGCTCATCATGCTACACCTGCAGTCAGAAGAAGAGAAATGAATGAGGGAATGCTTTCACCATTCTATGTCATCCTGGATCTCTACTCAGAGAACACCCCCCAAACACACACAGTTAAGGTGGCGTTTCCCACATCAGTGAGGACAATCAAGATCATCTCCCATAAGCATGCTCGGAGACCCATCTTCCATGTGAATCTAGATTCTGACACACAGTATATTAACCACCATGTGTACCTCTTGCCAAACAAATCTTTTTAAGTCTACATATAAATTTGCAACCAACCAATTATTACAACCGAAATAGCCAAAATGAAGATAAGAAACATCACCTGTCATCACTTAAACAACTGTGAAAATGTCAACTGCATTTTGTGAATTTTGGACAAGGTTAGATACTAGGAAAATATCAGCTGCCAAAGCCACATACCGAGAAGGAAAAGAGTAAGGTTTCCTACTGGAGAAAACACAGGAAGATTAGTTCACCGTGGGCAAACTGTATCTTTGTAATGGCCAAGTACCAGCTCCAGAATAGCAGAGAGAGGACAAAGTGGGAAACGTTTGTACAAACTACCTCCACTTTCCACAGTCACCCTCCTAGTGTGGAGCCGTCCTGAAGGAATTGGGCCAAGGGCAAGGGCAGCATTTACCCTGGCAGTCAATTGCTGCTGATTCACAGGGTCAAAGTCCCTGAGACACAGGAGCATCTCCTACAATGGCTTTTTCTGACTAATCTTTGTTTCTCTAGAAGGTCTGTTACTTCAGCCTCATTTATAGGAATTGCTTATTTCCAGACCATATTTCAGAAATGAGGAAGAAACATAAGGCCCACACTGAAATATGTTCTTAAATCAAAAGAATATAATGTAAATATTTACTTCTGGGATTCTGAGGCTTTTTTGTGTAATACTAGCTTTGGTTAACACACTCACTGAGAATTCATTTCTCATCATCCTACAAACCCTGCTTAGCACTTTGACCCTCAGAACTCCCACTTCTGTTTATTCACAGGTGTTCTTCTATCAGCCTACTTTTGTTCTCAGAGTTGCGATAAATAGGTGTCCAGAGGGCTTTTCAGACCCTTTAATGTTTCGTGTGCTCCCTTAATATCCTAACTTGATCCATACCACTGCACCGCTCCATGTTTAGGCCTTCTTGCCCTCAGTATTCTACCACAACTTTCATTTTACCTATAACATAATATCCTGCTTCTCTCAATGTTCTCTCTCCAAAAGGCACTGTGCTAGCCAGTTTTGTGGGGTTTTTTTGTTTGTTTGTTTGTTTGTTTTTTTGAGACAGGGTTTCTCTGAGGCTTTGGAGCCTGCGCTGGAACTAGCTCTTGTAGACCAGGCTGGTCTCGAACTCGCAAAGATCCTTCTGCCTCTGCCTCCCGAGTGCTGGGATTAAAGGCGTGCACCACCACCGCCTGGCCAGTTTTGTGTAAACTTATTGCAAGATTGAGTTGTCTGAAAGGAAGGAACCTGAATTGGGAAAAGATTTCTAAAAGTTCCATTTGTAGGGCATTTTTAAAATTACTGATTCAGAAGGACCCAGGCCATGGAGGTTGGTGTCATCCCTGGGCTGGTGGTCCAGAGTTTTATAACAACTCACCCTGAGCAAGCCAGAACAAGCCAGTAATCAGTGTTCTCCCACGGCCTCTGCATCAGCATCTACCTGCCTCCCAGGTTCCTGTGCTGACTTCCTGAAATTGTGAACAATGATGTGGAAGTGTAAGTAAAATAAACCTGTCCTCCTTCAGTTTCTTTTTGGTTATGGTATTTTACACTACAATAGTAGCCCTAAGACAAGGTCCTTCAAGTTTTCTTGCATATATTTTTTGCTCCAAGTCAAATATACAAAATAAAGTACTTGAAGCTAGGATTAACAAATGAGAGAGAACATACAGCATTTGTTCTGGGTCTGATTTATCTAAATCAATATTTTTTTTAGGTTCCAGCCAAATTACCTGCATTTAGTGGCTTCCTCTTTCCTACAGTAGAGTAGTATTATTGTTTCTGTTTTTCATTCATGTTTTAGTCATCATTGAAGTTCATTGCATTTTCTAGCTATTATAAATAGAGCAGCAACTAGTTAGCAAGCTAATTTCAACATTCAACTTTTAAGCAAGGAGTTCAAGTGAAATTTCTCTACATGGATAGACAATGTTGCTACAACAAGAAAGGAGTTATTACATGAAAATCAAAGAACACAGCGTGGGACACATCCTATGAGTCACTGGTTAGGAAGACCTAAGTAGTCTCCAAACAAATATAAGCTATCATCAATACCTTTGACTAACCACCATAACTATGTGGTAAGATTCTATTGCCTTTGAAGACACCCCACAAATTTACTGCAGAACTATCCTAATTAGGGATTTTGGTGTATGATGTAGTAAAACACCAAGGCCAAAAGTAACATGGAGCAAAGAACTTTTTTACCTTGTGCTTGATAGAAAGAGATCATCACTGAGAAAACTCAGAGCAGGTACTCAAGAAGCAGAGGCTATGATGGAGTGCTGATCCTCCTGACTTGATCCTACTGTCTTGTTCAGCCTGCATTCTTATAAAACTCAGGACCACTTGCTCAGAGGTTGCACCGTGTTTCATGAGCTGGGCCTACCCACATCAGTCATTAAATGAGAAAATTACTTACAGATTTTTCTATAGGCAATCTGGATGGAGATATTTTCTCAACAGATATTCCTCTTACCAAATTATTAGATGACTCTAGCTTGTGTTATGTTGACAAGAAATAAAGGAAGGAAGAAAGGAAAAATGAACTCCTTGTCAACTTTAACAACTCACAAAAAGCACCACCAAAAAACCATGCCCTTTTATTTCTTTTCTTTAATATGTGATGTTAATATTAGCATGATAATATAAAACATGCAACCTTTTCAAAATTTTTCAGTAGAAAAATTCAAATACTTTAGATGTTTAGTACCTTATAAATACACAAAGCTTCTTCCAAAATTCAATGACTCCCCACCCAAAAATCCAAAGTGTCTTTAAAATATCTTAACCGTGAATTCCTGTAAAACTGAAAAAAAATCTACAAAATAAATGTTTTCTTACTTTAAGAGGAAAAAATCAGCACATAGTCAAAGTTAAAAATTGTGTATCAAAAGTTATTGCTGAATGTCTGGGACTCATTTATGATCCTCTGGACTCCAAAATCCCTTTGCAGGTCCATACTTCTGTCTGCCATCCAAATAGCACCTGGTTCGTTTTATAGTCTCAAGACAGTTCCATTCCACACTTTTTCCTGTCCTTGGTGGTTATCCCAATGGATTAACATCTCTGGATTGCTGAAGTCTACACTGAAACTGGCCTCTACCTTCACCAATAGTGTTTCCAGGACTATTTTTAGAGATTCTGACCCTTGGCACAGTAGTGCCAACTTTCAACTTCTTTCCATTGCCTTTCAATGCTTGGGCTTCTACAATAGATAAGGAAATGCATTCATTAATCCTTTCTGGCTTTACACTGCCAAGCCTTAGTTGCTCTTTATACTTTCAAATCGAGTAACGTCCAAGAAACACTTACACATTTCCAAGTTTGAATGACAGCACAAGGGACAGCCTTGGCCCTAACTGAATCACAGTTTCTATGTGCTGACACAGAAAAACAACAGCAATAACAGCAACAAAACACTTCGAACATTTTTTAACTGAATGATTGATGTGTGATAACCCTCTGTATGCTATGAATATGTTTTATTACCATTGGTTAATAAAGAAACTGCTTTGGCCTATGGCAGGAAAGAATATACCCAGGAGAGACAGAGAAAGAGAGAGAGAGAGAGAGAGAGAGAGAGAGAGAGGAAGCAGAGTCAGAGAGATACTATGTAGCTGCCAAAGAAAAAAGACACCAGAACCTTACCAATAGGCCACAGCCTTGTGGTAATATATAGAGTAATATACATGGGTTAATTTAAGATATAAGTGTTAGCTAGAAAGATGCCTAAGTTGTTGGCTAAATAGTGTTTAACTAATATTGTTTCTTTATAATTATTCTGGTCTAGCAGTCAGACAATGAACAAGCAGTCTCTGTTTACAAATGATGCTGATGTCTTCTTAAAAGCCCATGATTATCCAACACAACCTAACCAGTATTGATTATCCAGCTAAAGTGATGATCCTAATTTAGTAGTTCTGGCCTCTTGTCAATCACATCTGATTCTTAAGATCCAGCTAAATGGTACCACAGAATATTAATTCAAAATATTTAATGGCCCAAATAGAATCTTTAAAGAATTTCCAAACCTGTGACTAACTTTTTATCCAGGCCTCCATATTTTCACTCTGCTCTGCATTTAATTGCTTTTCCTCCAATAGTTCTAAAACTCCTTCCACAATCCACACCCATGCATATATGGGCACTAACTTGAATAAGAAAAAGATGTTAATTAGTGAAGGGATGTATTAGAAGAAGGGAGATCAGGAATGTAAGGGTAAAAATAAGAGTGAAATGATATATTTTTCCATACATGAATGTGAAATTCTCGAAAATAAAGACAAAACATTCAAAAGAAGAATAAAACAAATGAATATGTCTGCCACTATCGTAGTCAGCTCTATAAATGCTTGGAAAATAAAGAGAGAATGTTGCAAAGAGCTCAGGCTGGGTCCCTTGTACAGTCCCGCTGGGCTCCCAGCCGCAGGCTAGCTTACACCTGAAATAACCACATGGAAATTGTATTAATTAAATCACTGCCTGGCCATTAGTTCTAGCCTCTTGTTGGATAACTCTTACATATTAGTTTAACCCATATCTAGTAATCTGTGTATCACCACGTGGTCGTGGCTTACCGGGAAGATTCTAAACAACGTCCATCTTGGGTAGAAGCAGCATGGCGTCTGCCACACTTCCCTTCCTCCAGCCTTCCATTCTGTCTTAATTAAATCACTGCCTGGCCATTAGTTCTAGCCTCTTGTTGGATAACTCTTACATATTAGTTTAACCCATATCTAGTAATCTGTGTATCACCACGTGGTCGTGGCTTACCGGGAAGATTCTAAACAATGTCCATCTTGGGTAGAAGCAGCATGGCGTCTGCCACACTTCCCTTCCTCCAGCCTTCCATTCTGTCTACTCCACCCACCTAAGGGCTTCCCTATCAAAAGGCCAAGGCAGCCTCTGTACTTGACCAATGAAAGCAACATAAATACAGAAGGAGTCTCCTATGTCAGGAGAATTCTTTTTAATCTCTGTTTCTAAAATAGAACCTTGATTCTCATACCACTGACCTGAGACAGAAAGAAAGGACTATTTCTTCTGAGATCCAATCAGAAAAGATGCTGCAATTATACTAAGGATGTAAACTGAATGGCTTATAGCCTCTTCTGCCTAACTAATCGGGATAAATGCTGCCACCCCTGCTCACCTACAGTAAGGTCAAAATCATAAGACTCCTTGGACATTCATTTTCCTTAGAACCTTTATTCTTGGTCAGGCGCCCCATCCTTCAGTCTGCTTTGTGTTTTTGGGACTGTACAACTGTGGAAGCAGGCACATTTACATGAATACTCATACATTTGAACTTTCTCTAGGCTTTATTATCTAAACTAAAGGGGCTCTTTCCAAGGGCAAGGTTTTCCATTCTCAAAAAGGCTATTTATTGTCCATTACCAAAATGGATGAAACTCTGTGTGTATGAGTCATCAACTAGAGAAAGGGAAAAGATGGCAGAGTAAAGGAAACATGTCTTACAGTACAAAGACAAATGCAGTGTAGACACAATCAGCAAAATAACCCACAATAAGTATGAGCTAATTTAGACAAAACTATCAGCAAATATTTGGTTTTGACATTGCTTTAAAAATATCTGATACTAACAGGGTGCAGTGGTGCCTACCTTAAATCCCAGCACTTGGGAAACAGAGGCGGTAAATCTTTATGTGTAGAAGGCCAACTTAATTGATATGGTGACTTTTAGGACAGAGCTATATAGTGAGACCCTGTCTCAATAAGAAAACAATCAAACAAACAAAAAAAAACAAGCAAAACAAAACAAATATGATACCTTACAGATGAAAATATGGCCATATATTTGGCTCTATAGTTACTGATTTCTAATTTTAATTTTCACTGGCACTGATTGTCAATTTACGGTATATGGAACAATGATCTCCTTTTTGAGATTTTTCTTTCATTGCCTCTCTACTCTTTCTAGATAAGATTTTCTATTCTTTCATAAGATTAAACATAATCTCTGTACTGCTAGCTCAAATACTCATTCCACAGGCTTAAATTATTTTCATAGACTCTAAACTTATATCGGTAATTGCTTACATATTTTTTGTTTGGAACCTATTCATAGTTTTCTAATCGAAGCTTTCTCTTTTCCCATATTTCGCTAACCAAATGTCTCACCCAGGCATCACTTGTGAATAAATGTTATTTTTATTTCTCTGATTCTTTCTCCCAAATCAAGAAACATTCATTATTTATACTTTTTATATTCTGGAGGTTGGATAACTTGGGTGCTCAAGAGTTCTGTCTCTGAAACTTACCAGGTCTCTCTCCCCATGTCTCTCAACCTTATCCCCATTCTTCTTATTAATCAATGCCATGTTTTATTTTCCTATAGAATTGTTGCATTGGCTCTCCCTTTATCCTTCCTGCATTTGCTTTATTCAGATCATCCAATTGAATCCTACATGGACAAACTAGACACTCACCTGCTTAAATATACCTAGAACTATTTAATGTAGGGATTTCAAAGATGACGGTCATTTAAAGAGCTTGCCGATTTTCTAGCAAATTTAAGTTGTTTCCTGCAACCACATCAAGAAGTTTGCTCACCTGGAAGCCGTGCCTTCTTCCAGCTATCACAGACATCTATAAAATGTGAAAACACACAGAGATACACATACATACACTCAATTTAAAATAAAACTAATTCTTTTAAATCATATCTATTCTCATTACTTACATGAGTTTGTGAAATCAAGAGAATTAGTGAACAATTGGGACTCTTCTTTAAAGCCTTGCAATTGTGTCACAATATAACAACAAATTCATAAACAATAATCACGTTACAATAAAATCGTATCATAAGCACTAAAATTGAATTTTGTGACTTGCATATTTCATAAAATGTATCAGTCTGATTTCTTAAAGAATTTAAACTATAAAATCTATTCTTCACATCAATGCAGAATCAGGTGGCATGCCATGCTTAGCCTATGAGTCACAGTCTGCCACCTTGAAGCAAGCTTCTACTTCAATTGCTCTCTTAAACAGTGTAATTCTTGCTTACTCCTTGATCACTGTGCCCCAGTCACACTAACTGATCTTTTTTACATAGTTGTTTTCTGACATAGACATTGTGCATTCATTAATATATTTTTCGTTATAGTTGTCTCCCATGTGGAAAATGGATTGCAACTTATTCTTCATCATTCCACCAAAGGTAACCTTTTTTGTAAAATGTTATTTCCTGATATTTTCTCTCTAAAATAGCATTTTCACCACAATCTTATTGTCATTTTCATTACACTTATTATCCTGAAAGTTATCTGTACAGTGGTAAGTGTACATATAGTTACTTAATAAAAGGATGATTGAAATAAGATAAATGACATTATAGACTCCTTGAGTGAGAAAAGATAAAATGGAAAACTAATAAAAATAAAAATATTATTCCATTAATATAGATATCAGAGGTAATAAAATAAGAGAAAATAAAAAAAACAAAGACATCCAGGTAGTAGAAATATAAAAGAAAAAATAACAAAATTCTTGTTTGGGCTCATAGCAGAGTGTGATTGTTTATACTAGGGGAGAAAAGGTATATAGACCGGTTTGTTAGAGAAAGTGTAACTCTGTGTAGCATGCATGAAGAGGCCCTAGATCTGATACCAGCAAAACAAGTCACCAAAGTCACAAATGGACAAGAAAAGAACACAGGTTGGTGACATGGCTCAATGATCCATGCTGGCGGACAAGAACGAATGTCTGAGATTGTTCCTTGGGACCAACATAGTGGAAGGAGAGAGACTCCCGAAATTTGTTCTCTGACCTCCACATGTGTGACATAGTATTGTGAATATATATGTACAGATACACACACATAAACACACACATGCACATTAAATAGATGAATGAATGTAATAAATAAACTTACTTGTTTAAACAAAGAAAAGAAAAGAGTCTCTCTCCTTGCTCCGCTGTCCTCTCTCCTCTCAGAAAGCTTACTAAGAATAATCACAGTTAGTGAAGAAACAAGAAGATTCACTGAGTCAAGGAAATCTAGAAAACATCAATAAGGACAGAAAGTGTCAGGCATTTGAGCTATGAGACACTTATCCCCCACCCCTGGCCTCTCAGCACAGCATGACAGAAACTACTCATAATGGGTGGTAGACAAGAAGGCAGCTTGGCTCAGCTCCCAGTCAAAAGCCAGAGTCTCTATACAGGATAAGTAGCTAGCATTTCTCCTCATTCACATTCCACATAAGAAAAGTTAAACTACAGGTAAAAAAATTGAGTATTTGGAAGACCCACTCCCACCCTGAGCCCCTTATAATGCAGAACTTTCAAGCCAAGCATAATGGCTTTGAAGCTAACCTCATTTTATCTTACTAATGAAGCAGAGATTGAATTCCAGGAAGAGAAAGTCTGACAAATCAGAGACTGTCATCAACCCAATGACAAATTGAAAAGAAAGATGGGGGAGGGGAATTCATTCCATTTCAAATGTAGCGATTTCCACACTCTTCTTCCTCCATCCCTGAACACTTTAGATTTGGACTTATTGTGATACTGGACTCAAATGACACTCAGTGTTTAAATTTACATAACTTCAAATTTGAACAAAGTATGACTATTAAATTTTCTTCTTAATGATATTTCCAGTTATGTAACTGAAAAGAGTGTGCTTGAAGCTTTCCCAAATTTTGCAAATAAGGAGCTCTTTGAATTAAAACAAGTGTGCTTCCTCAGTTACCTTATGCTTTGCAGATGTGCTGGGAATTCAAGTGTACTTAGTTGATTCTTATAGATGAAATAAATAGTACATGTTAGCCAGGCAGTGGTGGCGCACACCTTTAGTCCCAGCACTCAGGAGGTAGAGGCAGGCAGATCTTTGTGAGTATGAAGCCAGCTTGGTCTACAAGAGCTAGTTCCTGGACAAGCTCCAAAGCTACAGAAAAACCCTGTCTCAAAAAATCAAAATAAATAAATATCAGGCAGTAGGTCTGAAGGATTTAAGACTATATATCCTAGAGGCTTAATGTATATGACCAATCCTTGTGTATAACAGGTGTTTTATGCTGTATAGAGAATTTAGTTACAGAGAAAATCTGCCTTTCATCGGGTGATTATTTCCAGGGACTTAAGGGATTGCCTCTCAGACACAGTGCCCAGGTACACCCTTTGGAAAAGCATCTTTAACTTGTTTTAAGTATGCTATACAAATCGAATGCCAGTATCACCATCAGGAAAAGATTATTTTCATTTCTAATCAGAAGCAAAAGCAGAGCTTGTTGATGTTTCAGGTAAGCCAAATCCTAATGTCTTCAGCCTCAGTACCACTATGTCTACCTAAAAGCACATGGCTCTGCTCAGTTAGCAGAATTCCAGGTGGTTTTTTTAGGATGATCAATATTCCTACTTTTAAAAAATGTGTTTTTATTGTTGTGGTTTGTTTCATTGTGTTCCAGGTTAACCTTTAATGTGGTATGTAGCTAAGATTGCTCTTGAGTCACTTCTGCTTCCAACTTGTGATCCTTCTGCTTCCAACTCCAAAGTACTGGGATTGAAGGCATGGACCACCATACCCTGATGTGGGATGTCCTTCTGTGTATGTATTGCTTTTATTAGTTAATAAATAAAGCTGTTTTGGCCAATGGTTTAGCAGAGTAAAACCAGATGGGGAATGTGAACAGAGATAGAAAGAATAGACAGAGTCAAAGTAGATGCCATGTAGCTTCCAAAAGAGTAACATGCCATACCGGTAAGTCACAGCCTCTTAACAATACACAGATTAATAGAAATGTGTTAATTAAAGATGTTAAGAGTTAGCTAGAAACATGCATGAACTACTGGCTAAACAGTGTTGTAGTTAATATGGTTTCTGTGTGGGCTGGGAAATGAAAACACAGTCTCTGTCTATAATGCCCAGTTTGTACCATTGTGGAGATTAAATTCAGGGTTTTCTAAATGGCACATAAGCACCGACTGAACAATTATCCCAGTCCTCAACCATCTCTCCTATTGAATTTTACTAAGTCAGGCTGTGATAATGGTCTAGATATTTGATTTCCCAGTTGTGAAAACAGATTTACAAACTCCAGGACTTTCTTGGCATCCGTGAAAAGGGAAGCAAATTGCATATACATTTTAAATTATCTGTGTTCCTTGTAGACACCCATGATTAGGACCTGTTGTTTGATATGATGAATGGTAATGGAGAGCCATGTAGTGAGCATGGGAAGGGATACACAGGTACCTGTTTGTGTTATCAGTACTGTGACCTCACAGAGACAATTAAATGTAAAAAGATTTCAGTGTAGGGACTGGATACCAATGTATCCCACATCTCAGCAGAGAATAAGAGGAACAGAGAACGAAAAAGACAGAGGAAGGGCAAGGTGTTATTCCCAAAGCCTTTCCCTAGTGACCTATTTCCTTAAACTGGTTCCTTTCTTACAATTTAAACACTTCTTAGTAATCTAGTCAAAACTGGAGTTGAGCCATGAGTTAAAACATTCATCAAATAAAAACCCTGGAAAGTACATAAGGGATTACAGATTAGATGCAAAAGCTATGATTGTTAATAGACAATTCATAATTTCTGCCAATACTTTCCCTGATTTTCTCAGAGCAGGAGAGCATCAAATTGAAAAAAAAATGGCATAATGTTATTATAAATTACTCTAACTTCATAAAAATACCTACATAATTTAATAATTAACCAATAGTCCATGCATATAAATTCTAAATAATTTATAAATATCTCTAAAAGTGGAATATAATCCTGCAAGTTTATGTTCAGGACTTACAATGAAATTCATTTTTGAAAAAAGTAAAGTATAAAAAGAACAAGAACATAACTTTATAGCACAAGGTACTTAAAACCTACTGTGAGCAGGATATCAAGTTTAAAAACAATAGTGGAGATATCCTGAAGACATGGCCTTAGTATTATATGAGCACTTTCAATCTGTGGTGTCTCGATTAAAAAAAAAAATCCACAAACCCTGTGGAGATAACTACCACAGAAACTCACAGTGAAATGCGGTCTTTAAAACTATTCCACCAAAACTCATAAAAACTGTGAGGTCACCAAAAACAACTACATGGCATGATACTGTCACAGCCTGCTAAATCACGGATATACAGGATACCAAACATAAAATAACACACTTCCTGGGATCCTGAAATAGTAAAGAATGTGCATTACAGGAGTGAATATCACTAAGGTACTGTTTTAATTAATAATAAAATATTACTGTAGGCTTGTTAGTTGTCGTAAACACAATAAACTGATTTAAGAGGTTACCAAAAGTGAGTTTAGCAGTAGAGCGAATGGGAACTGCTGAAAATTTCATAACTTTTATATAAAACTGTCTGTTCGAAATATTGCCCTTCAAAGTTTTAGTACTTATCTCCATCTAATTGGTATATGCATACTTATGTATGCGTGCATATATGGGCTTCTTTCTGCATTCATTTATATATTTAAGTGTCTACCTAAAATTCATTCTTTTCAAAAGGTAATAAAAACATAATTTGAGAAAAATATACCAAAAAAATTAATGATTTCCTCTGGATAATTAGACCCAGAGCTCTTTACAGAGGTCTTTTAGTTAGTTTTTGCATATAATTTTGTTTTCTCAGTAAAATCTAATTATATTTCTTTTACTTTATGACTCTTTTGTGACATATCCTTACACTTGCTTGCACAAAATAACACACAAAGGTTATTGTACACAAGGAAGTATGCCCTCTCTTTTTAACCTTTGTAAAGAAAAGAGCATTTACGCGATTTAGCTCAGTCTTTCTTTGTTAGTTTGCATGGAGTTTTGTTTATGAGTTGTGAGGCATTAACTGTTACATATATCACAGTGCACTTTATATTTATTCTTAGGAGTCAGAGAATGCAATTTCTGTTCATTGTAAATAGAGCTTTATGATGATCAGCAAATCTTTTCAGCTCTAGACATTTTAAAATGGAGTGACTTCTGGCAAATGGTGAAAACGTCTTGCAAGTTTCTCCTGAAGGGGATCCATTATGAGCATGGAATTATGAAAACAGAATCATTATATTAACCAGTATCTTCCTAATGGAACTTATATGAGAGTAAATATACTTATAATACACTAAGAACTATGCACATTATGAGCATGGAATTATGAAAACAGAATCATTATATTAACCAGTATCTTCCTTATGGAACTGATGTGAGAGTAAATATATTTATAATACACTAAGAACTATGGAATCATAGATGTGCATAAATGTGAACTAATCTCATCTGCAAAGTTTAATACTAAGAATATTTAACTCCAGATAGAATTAGACTAGCAAATCATTGACTGCTGAGAATAAGTTCAATGCTAACAAATAAAGACATGTACATTATAACTAGTAACCACTGTCCTTAGAGATGAGATAAAGGAACCAAGGAAGACATGCCCTTCAGGATGAGATATGGGCATTTTGTAGAATAGATATTGAATATATATTATGACACAAATTATATATGATTTCTAGATTCAAAAATTGGATTATAGTCTTTGTTTTCCCAACTAGAAATTCAGTTACTACTATGAATGTTAGAAATGTATTTTGTAGCTAAAAGGGAAAAAATTTTCAATAATAGTAATTATTATTCATTTATTAACATGAATTTTTCATTCAAATTGAATTTATTATTTACCTGCCATATAACTGGCCTCATTTTTTAATGTATAGTTTTCATAATTCAATTTCAACCACAACATTCTTTTGCTTTGGTGTGTTATCTAGCTGTATCAGGCTAACAACACATAATTTCACATTTGTGTCAGGTGAGAGCATTTCATGTATTTCAATCTTGAGTAGTTAGATCTTGAGTGCAATATACCATCTGTTGACACATAAATTGCCAAATGAATTGGTGATACCACTGTGGAAATATATATAATTACAAAAGCAAGTACATGAGAAAAAATGTGCAGAAAAAAAGACTTCAAACAATTCATTAGTCATTGGTTTTATAGAAGAAAAGAGAGGAGAATCCAGAGAGATTGGGTCAACCAAACACTGTGTAGTTAACAAAACCAAGGAAACCTTTTTATTTTTTTTTTTGAAGAAAAGGTTTGTTTGTGGATGTAATTATCTGTAATGCTGACATTGAACCCAAAGTCTTGTGTACAGTAGTCAAGCAGTCTCTACTACTGATATTCAGCACCAGGCCAAAACTTTACCCAAAGAATAAGTATCTAAATGAGTTGAAAGTAACTGAAAAATAAAGATGCTAAAAATAAAAAGTAAATCTTTGTCTCTACTGACCTTGATCAGAATAGTGATGCTGTAGAAATAGAGGAGAATATTATTTTGGTTAATGAATGAGTAAGAAGAATAGTGAAGAATAATAATATATGATTTTAAAAATGAAGTTCACTAGAAACAATAAAGGAAAGAAATGGTTGGGACAAAGATCTTGTCTCATGGTGGGACAGACTTGAATATTGTTAGTGGTTTTTAAATTGTAGCAATCATGTTGTTAATCAAAAGTACAAGATTTCTGAGAATTTAGGAAAAGTTATCTGGAACACATCTTAGATAACACATGAGTTTCCTGGTTTTATTTCTTAATTGAGGCAGTTTCATTCATAATTATCACATAAAGGAATAAGATGAGGATGTATGTACATGCTATGTAAGGAGATAAGCATTGATCCAGAATTTGAGCAATTCCTTCAAGCAGAAACTATATATTCTACTCCTGCACTCTATCAGCATCAGTGGTTTAGAGATTGATGGTGCTGAAAATATTAAGGAGACAACTTGTTCTCTGAAAAATCCGTGGACTCTCACAGTGTAGATATCTGGAATGTAGTAATATAAAGAGAATTAGAGAAAGCGTATTGGGAAGTACTTGGCTTAGAGGAGCTAAAAACAGAATCAGAACAATTCTGAAAGATAAAACCCCGTCATACTGGCATACAAAAAGTATCCAAATGGGGGAAAATCCAAACAAAAAGGAAAGGTTCATTCTAAATAAATTTGTACTATAGTGAATCGCCATGATACAGGTTATGAATAAAAGCCCTGTAGTTACTTTGTTTATATATTCAGAAAGTTTTATCCAAGGAACAGTTCTGAGAAAGAGCAGTTTACAGAGTATAAGAGAAATGGAGAAAGCGAGGAGCTATTTTGCTTAATCAGTTTCAGAAGTTCCATGGAGTTCCATAGCAGGACTCTGTGGAATTATAAAGCAGAAACAGTTTTCACCAGATATTAGCAGAGTATAGAAACATTGCAGCCTAATTGGAAGGCAGAAGCTTCTGACAGTCATGTGGGATCAGAAATACTGTAATGGCCAATGCAAAAAGGTAAAATTCCTCAATAAATTGCAGAAAAACCTTCAGGGTTTGATTTTACAATTTCTCTAACAATTAGGAGAAAATCTGCATCAGTAAAAAAAACGCCATGGATGTTTCCTTCATTAGAGTTTCTATTGCTCTATGACCACATCAACTCTTTGTTTTGTAAACAAGAAAACAAATTATCTTTTTTCATTATACATACTAATTCAAGTTGCATCTCCCTCCCCTCCTCCCATTCCCTGTTCTTACCTCCCCATCCCACCCCCCATCCACTCTACACAGAGGGTAAGGCAGGCACACTGCTTTGGGGAAGGTCTAAGGCACTCCCTATTATATGTCGGCTGAGCAAGGTATCCATCCAAAGAGAATGGGTTCCCAAAAAGCTAGGACATGCAATAGGGATAAA
>JAQHUG010000131.1:5293544-5304872 GCA_028555095.1 Dicrostonyx torquatus
AGTTGAGCTGGTGGGTCTGAAGCTGTGGCACTCACCAAGGACCTGCCACCATGAAAAGGGCGGGCTTCTCTTTTGCAGCCCTGCAGGTTTATGCTGGACCCACCTTCGTCCAAGGTCCCAGTCCTGCTGCAGGCCAATTCCCATGGGGAACCGGGGCCCCGTCTAAGGGGAGCCTGCCCAGGGACACTCTGAGGTGTGGGACACAGAAAAGCCGGGGCCAAGGTCCCAGCCCTGGTGCAGGCCAATTCCCATGGGGCAATTCTAAATATTTTTAACAACTTGCTTAGATTTAGAGATGAATAGCCATAGTCTGACTCCAAAGTCAGCTTTGATTTCTGCCTTTACTATGATGAGATGAGTATAAGAGTATTTATATTATTCAGGTAATAAAATTTTACCCAGCAGAGGATATGGCACAATAAGTCAGTTTCCTCATTGCTTGGTGATTCTTTTTGAACAGCTATCTGTATTTCTTTATGCATCTAAATGTCCAAGATCTCTTGACTTTTTGAGGATGAGTATTTTCCTGCAAAGACAAGAACAGAACACTGCCCCAACACTTATGAGGTTTTCTTTCCACCTGTATGGTTGTCAACTCTGTGGATGAGGCATTGTTTCTCTGTCTCAATGTTTCTCTTTTTCAAATCAAAACTTTATTAATTTCTATGGTATCCATAGCTTTTCTTTTACTGTAGAAACAAAAGTGAAACCCCTTCCCCAATGTAGCACATCTCCTGGACAACAGACCGTAGAAAAAAACCTACAAAATTGCACAGGAGCAATATTCATACAAGACAAATGTAGAAGTAGCAGAAATGTCTGTCAATTGTTGAATAAATAAATATAATAGATGACTAAATATTAGAATATTAGTTATCAATAACTGTAATTGAGGTCCTGAGACATTTCAATAGGAACTCACATTGAAATCAAAAGCAAATTGAAAGATGCTGTTCTAGAAAGGCTCCATATTGTACAATTCCACAAATAAGTCATTCAGAGTAAGTAAATCTCTGGAGAGAGAATGTAGACTGTTGTTTGTCTAGGCTGGTGTGGAGAGCGCTGGATGTGAGATTGGAAAAGAAGCAAGATTTCTTTGAGAGTAATGGAATTATTTTTAAATTGATTGTGGTAATGGATGCACCACTCTGTGAATACACTAAAAGCCATTATTTGAATTATGCTTTTTAAATAATGGATTGTATGGTATGAGAATCATATGCCAATAAGGCTATTTCACCAAAATGAACAGATAAATTGAATATAAAAATTTTTAAATGGTGGATTTAATTAAGGCCAACCATATAAATAATTACAGGAAATACAAGCTGACTAGGCAGCCCAACTACAGTTTCAGATGAATAAGAAAGAACACAGAACTGTTTCCTGTTTGCAAGAAGTCAACTGAAAATTAAGAGATGCCACTGGTTGAAAATGGAATCATGGTAAAAGTGTACATTCTGGTAGCACTAATCATGAAATCCTGAAGGGTTTGTGTCTGTGACATAGAAATAGAATTCAGGAAGCTTAGTGTCAGATATTGTAATAAACTGATTGGAACATGTGTTAAAATAACTAGAACCAGTGTCAAAACTCACCAAACAAAAACTAATAGAATTCTAAGAAGAAATGGGTATCTCAAGATTAGAGTTGATGACTATCGTATTCTTCACTCAGCGATCTGCACAAGTAGGCAAATTACCAGCAGGGAGTCAGAACCTTTAATATTACCTACAGAGTCCACCAAGTTGTCAAAACTGACACCATGATATTGCAGTGGTCAAGAAAATTAGAAGAACAAAACCCATCAATGTAGGTAGCCATAGAAGAAGAACTGCCGCTGATTTCCATACACACATTAAAAAGATAAGACAATGTTCTGAAACTTTATTATGACACAGAGAGCAAAAGTCACTTGAGAAATGCTACAGGAAAGGGAAGACCTGCCGTTTTCTCTCATAGAGTAAGGTAGCTACAGTAATTGTATCAGCTTATTTTTTGTTGTGATGGAATACCCTGGCAAATGGCAAACCAGAGGGAAGGATTTTTTTTCACTTACAATTCCAGAGGACTGGACTGGACCTATCTCAGGGAGGAAAAGATGGCAAGAGACAGGAAAGGCATGCCTGTAGGAACAGGAAATGGCCAAGCACATTGAATCCCTCTTCTGGAGGCAGAGAGAATGGGCCCAGGCTATGAATATCACAATACCCATTGGGAGTAACCAGCTTTAGACTCTTACTCAAAAATTTCTACCTTCTCAAATAGCTCCACTCACTGGGGATCCAGTATTTACATGTTCACCTTTAGTGGAAAGGTCATATTCAAACTACAACATTAATGATTTTAAAAAGTGAGAAGAAAGTGTTTTAATAATAAATATTTGATGCATATATTTATGTAATATTGGTACAGCATACAACACATGCCTATAAGAAACTTCCACATGATATGCCACAAATGTATACAAATTTATGTAGTTTAAATTGAAGTTATTTAAGTAAATGAAAAGCACTATCAGATATCAAAGCTGATAAAAAGAAGTATCAGATATCAAGTTCTATAGTCTAAAGAAGGATGACTTCAGTAATGTCTCTTCTGTGACTAACAGTATTAGTTATATTTGTTTTTCTATCTTACATGATCAGAAAGAAGAGAAAATGATGACTTCATAAGTGAGGAAATAAAAATTTTTAGTGGAACATATAGTCATGATAAAAATCATTCCTCAGACTAGAAAAAAAGGAAAGGGCAATCTTTTAAAATCCTACAAGTTACGTTATAATAACAGTTACAGACTAAATATCTTACCTGCATATTCAGGGACAATACCAGAATGCCTATTTTCATACTGTCTTTCAATATTTTAAATGTTCTAGCCAGAATAATAGAAAGTAAAATGAAGGAAACATAATTGTGATTTATCACATGCTATACCATGCACATAATAAGTATAAGATAGTATCTGATGTAAATCAAAGTACATGAAGAAAAGGCTGTTAAAATCTATTTTTAAGTGCATTATGTTTTTGTCTCCATGAATGCAAATGGACGATGTGTACACTTGGTGCCCAAAGATGACAGAAGAGGATCACCCGGAAGTGAAGTTATATATGGTTATGAGTCATCATTTGGGTTCTGGGAAACAACCCTGCATTTTCTATCACATCAAAAGGTGTTCTTAACAGCTGAGCCCTTTCTTTAGTTCTCAAATCATTGTGGCTTTTATACAGTACTCACATATAAAGTTCATGTAAAAAAAATCAATTTTTTTGGAATAAGTAGAAATTAAAAGGTGACATAATAGGAGTGTCACATATCAATTACTTAGGGGAATTTTAAAAAGCCTGCAAGGCTGGTAGGTTAAAACCTACCAGATACTAAAGAGAAGTGAAACCTCTGAGCAAATGAAAAATCACATAATTATTATGGACAAAAGTACTAAGTACCCATCAAGATAGAAAATCATATCAAATTAGTTTAGGGACTGGGTTAAAAACAGCATCATTTATAATCTCTGCACAGGTTCATAACACAAATATGTAAAGCATCTAGAGTAGAGGACAAGTATCATGTAGTCACACAGAGATGATTTTTGCTATCTGAATTCATCACCTATTGAGACAGAAGATGGAAATGCAGCCTTGTTGGACTATTGCTGGGTGTCTGTGGATCCAGTGAGGAGGACACTACTAAAAGAATTTCTGCAGCAGGAGCAATCAGAAATTCTAACTGCTTCCTGTTTCCCCATCTGAATGTCCATGAGGCAGAGGAAAGAAGGCTCGACAGTTTTAGCAAGTTTATCTTTATGTTACAATGTGATCTGGATGCTAATATTGCAGAAATATGGTCACAAAACAACAGGAATTCTCAAATATATAATACATAAAATTTCCCAAAATATGCAAACTTGAATACAAGAGAAAATGCTAGACTTGGGCTCCAGGCAAGGGTATAAAAGGCTTAGGGTATAAAAATATGTATTTATTGAAGGCTCAAATTTTATGTAATTGTTCATAATTTTTTCTATTTTTAGTAAATTAAATGTTTCAAGATAATATAGCATTAAATAGTTAATGGTTGGCTGGCCAGATATTTAGAAGTAAAAGCACTAGTCCCACAAGCCTGAAAAACATTGTTAATCACTGGAACCCACATAAGGTTTTAATGGAGAACTGACTCCACAAAGTTGTCCTCTGACCTCCAAACACGTGCTATGATATGTGTATCATACACACACACACACACACACACACACTTTTTGCTTCCATTCGGACAATAATAAGAGCAAAAATAAATAAAAAATGAGAACTCTTTCTACTCCTTTTCTATCACCATATAACATATTTTGATATCCTGTTTTGTTACTGACCAAGTAGTGTAAGGATTTCATTGCAGAATTGCAGAGTTATCTACTTCTGTATATATGTATATGTATATATGTGTGTGTATATATACACATATAGAATTGCAGAGTTATCTACTTCTGTATATATATATATGTATATATGTGTGTGTATATATACACATATAGAATTGCAGAGTTATCTACTTCTGTATATATGTATATGTATATATGTGTGTGTATATATATTCACAATAAAGACTAGTATGTTATTGTGTTAGATCATTTTATACAAACTTGACACAAGCTAAAATCATCTAAGAGGAGGAACCTCAATTAAAAAAATTCTTCCATAAGATTATCAGGCCTGGCAGACAGTTTCTTAATTAGATATTAATGGAAGAGTTCAATGTGGGCAGTGCCAACCTGAGCTGGTGGTTCTGGTTTCTATAAGAAAGTAAGCTGAGCAAGTCATGAAGACCAAACCCGACAAAAGCCAGCAATACTTGTTGGCTTCTTCTTCAGTCCCCGACTACAAGTTCCTTCTTTAAATTCCTGGCCTTACTTCTTTTGATGATGAACTGGTGTGGGACAATTCTATATTCTGTCAATTATATTTTAAATAAACACTAATTGGCCAGTAGTCAGGCAGGAAGTATAGGCAGGAAAACAAGACAGGAAGTAGAGGCGGGGGCAAGAGGAAAAGGAGTATTCTGGGAAGGAGGAAGCTTCCTCCAGAGTCCTGCCCAGGAACTGAAGAAGCAGGCTGTGACCTGCCCTCGCTGAAAATGTTACTGAGCCATGTGGCTAACATATACTAGAATAATGGGCTAATTATAAGTTATAAGAGTTAATACGAAGCCTGAGCTAATGGGCCAGTCAGTTTATATCTAATGCAGACTCTCTGTGTGATTTTCTTTGGGCCTTATCAGCTGTGGGAACTGGGCAGGACAGAAACCCCAACAAGTCGGCCCTCATGTTACAATAAACTGTAATGTGCAAGCTTAGGATGAATCCCAGCATTTGGGAGGCAGAAGCAGGCCAATCTCTATGAGTCTGAGACCAGCCTGGTCTACAAGAGCTAGTTCCAGGACAGGCTCCAAAGCTACAGAAAAACCCTGTTTGAAAAAAACCAAAAAAGAAATGATTAACTTTTTTGCCCAGTAGCTTCAATAGTGGAATTTAATTACAACTATAGTAACTCTAAGTTATCCATATCCATATACATTATATATATATATATATATATACATAAACAACATGCTTTTCTGAATTTATATATATGTAAATATTCAAGATTTATACATATAAACTCAAGAGAACATGTTTGTTTTGACAGAAAGGTAGAAACACACACACACACTCACTCACATTAAGACTACAAAAACTATAGGCTTGTAAAACATGAACTTAAAAGCTGTCTTCTTCTCCCTGTTGATCATGAGTCTCCACTAACAAGAAGCATGGAAAGCAGAACACAGTCACTTTGCATGAGGGCTACTACCTAAATAGAGTCCATGGTGCTCATCACCATGAGAAATACCATAAAATGATGCATGTAAGCAACATGCACAGTGTTTATCACTAGAGCAAACAGAAAGTGGTGACAGGACTTGGTGTGACATCTACTACAATTAAAAATAGAAAAACACTTTCAGAGAACTCCCAGGTCCTCTAGGTTTTACAACCTGTTTGCCTCTTCCTCAATTTTCTCTGTACCTTAGGTGAGGTATTTGGTACCTGTGTCCTATGGGACTGGACTCCAAAACACACAAACAAGCTAAAAATACTACAGACATAATCAAATAATTTCATATCAGTAAAACACTTTACAACTTGAAGTCACCAAAATTATAAACAAAAATCAAAAAGAAAACAATGAACCATTGATTTTACTCACATTGAACTTCAGAAAACTCCAGGTCTCTAAAGGGAAGATGGAAAAAAGAGGCCTGAGTTTAACAGCAATTGAGAACAGTCTCTCTTAAAGTTAGGAAAGTTTAAAATGTTTTACCAGTCACAGCAGAAAGAAATGTAAGAGTGAAGACAGCTGTGTTCTCAGAAGCTACAGGCCTGGCCTCAGGAGGTGTAGTAGCCACTGACTTCCATGACTGACTTCCCAGACCCATGCCCTGGAATCCACAGCTAAAGCTACATGTATAGATTTCCTGAGTTTTATTATTGACTTTCTATAAATGATCAATTTGCTATAGAAACACAGTGATTGTCTGAGAATTGCCACAGCTTTGGCCAAACTATAAAAACACCTATTTTTTATAGTTTATATAGTTTATGGTTTTTTTATTTATGCAGCTAAGCGGTCAGACTCTGGGAATTTTATTTTTTTTGTTTGTTTGTTTGTTTTTTCTTTATTAATGTCCTTTTTGCTGTTTTTTTCTAAATCAGGATTTTGATGGAGTCTTGTTATAAGTTTGGTCTATAGTGAACTCTCAGGTTGTATCATAAAGCCATGGGTCATGTCTACACCCAGTAAATTTTCTAAATTGATAAGCATTCCCTGTGAATTTGAAGGAGCAAAGGTTGCAAGGATTAGCATACAGCATGTAGATCTGCAAACAGAGGAACCTACACAGAGTGCCTCCTTCAGTGCTTAGCTGAGGACTCCTAGGGCAAGTGTTGAAGGTATCTTAAGCCCAAGAAAAGACTACCCAGAAGGGACAAAGAAAAGAATTCTTGAGTCCTATACCAGGGCATCAATAATAAATTTGCCAATAAGACGTTTAGGAATTCTCATTGATCCCAAGGTGCCTGCATGACAATAAAGGAGATGAAATCAATTGAAGTGAACCTACTCCAGTTCTGACTAACATGGAGACTGTCATTCACATGACTCTTACTGACTTTCAGCATGATGGTTTAGATTACTGATTTGATCTAAATCTCTAATGTCCACTGTGCCGTTCTTGTATCAAGTCTAGTGTTTTCCATCATTTTTGAACTTTTGTGATGTATTTATTTATTCTGTAATGACCTCTGCTTCCTTACAGAGACTACATTGTCCTGAATGGTTTTACATTGTCACTGGCAGTAAGGGACACAATCCTATAATAGCAGTTTCCAGTCTGAAGAGCTCTTCCTACAGACCTGTACCCAGGTGAAGTCAGCAAAAATGTCCAGGGACAGTCATTGCAAAATTGAACTGGGAGGCTATATTTTCTTAAATGTATACTCAAGTAGATCACAGTTAAAAATATATCATAGATATACATAAACATATATATTAAATTATCTTAAAGATGTAATCTATTACTCTATGACTGACTTCAGATGATAATTAAACTTTGAAAATTGAAGAAAGAAAACAAAAATGAACTTGCTTATTTCTTATTTTAAAGAATTTCTTTTAGAATTCAAAGTGGTATATGAAGTGTATTTTTCAGGTTTCTGAATAATAAGGAGTGTTGATAAAGTAAAAAATGAAAGGTCCTAAGGTTTTCAGACATGATTTTGAGCTTAGTAACCATCTTTTATCTGCTTGCAAATACTTTTTTGAGAAAAAATACATATATATGATGTAAATACACATGTATAAATGCCAGTAATGGGTTTCTTACCTACAAACTAATGGTCAGAGAGAGTCCAGTGGCACCCAAAACAATATAAGCTCCCCATAAATATATGGCAAGATCCTACTGCTGAATACAGCATGCATGCTAATTGCAGACGGTAGAGAGAACAGCCTGGAAGTGAGCAGGAAAGACACTCTCTGCTGTCTAACTTTCATAGTGCTGGAATGGGCGATTCAGGCTGCTAGTGAAAAAAAAAAGAAACATTAATAATATTACTTAATACTGGATCCTGCATGCTCAGTTATTGACCTACCAGGCAAGATGTGCACACTTGCACCACAGTGATAAGACTGTTGGGCTAAAATGATCTATTGATTGTACTTGAAGGCTGCTCCACAAGAAGGAATTCATGTTTGGTAGACCTGGTTAAAGCCTGGGTTTGTAAGGTTATAGGCCGGGAGGGAAGCATACTAATGCCTTATTTGGTAGTTACCTTGTCAAACTACCTTCCATTTACATTCTATTCATGGGTCTGTGTTACTCTGAAATTTGTTCAAAGGAGCTTCTTATTGCCACGAACAATGATTAATGCTAAGAATCATAGTTGTTGAAAGTGCTGAAAATAAGTGACAGTGTAGAAGGGACATATCAATACCCTGCCATGGCTTTGAAATGTATCAGACAAGGGGAAGAGAAAATGTAACAGCTGGAGGAGTGCTGAGAAAAGCTGTCCTCTGGACTGGACGTGGCATGGCATTGCACACACGCACTCCCAACAGCTGTGGTTACTTGAAGTAATGCATGAGCTAAAAATTCCAGCAAGGAGTGGGAGAGTTCCTGAGGCACCAACTCTAGCTTTTAGAAATTGATGGCTACTGGGATGGGACAGTCACTTTCTTCTGGAGAATACTTACTGGTCAGTTGTTCAAGCCCCAGTTGATGCTCCCATACCTGTGTTCATATGGAAGATTTTGTTTTTAAGATCATGGAATGATGTGGAATTCCCCTCTGTATTCTTTAATTAACACTGATTCATAAAGAAACTGCTTTGGGTCGATAGCAAAGCTATAGGGAAGTAGAGCTAGCAGGGAATCTAACCTGAATGCTGGGAAAAAGAAGACAGAGTCAGGAGCTCACCTTGGAGCTGCCAGAGGAGAATGATACAAGCCTTTAATTGGACCTTACCCATAGGCCACGAACCTCATAATAAAATATAAAACTATAGAAATTGGTTAACCAAAAATAAAGAGCTAGCTATCAATACACTTAGGAGATTGGCCAATAGTGATTTAAATAATTTTGTTTCTTTCTGATTTTTTTCGGGACTCTGAGCAGCCAGGAAACGAAAAAGGGCCACCAACAACAAATTTTTAGGACAAATATTAGGAAGGGAGACATGTTGTTGAGGAGACCAGGGGAATTGGAAGGTGGGAATGAGGGGTGGATATGATCAAGATATATCGTGTAGTAGTATGACATTTGCAAAGGTGTAGAAAATGTTTGTCTCCCACACAGTGAGAGACATAGAAGTCTGAGGGACTCCATTTCATTCTTAGGTCGCCTTAATTTCCCCCTCTGCCTTGTTTCATCACATCATTTCCTCAACATTTTTGTGGGATGCTAAAGGATAATTTATGAATTCTAAGTTTAACATAACTGCTGCTGAAGCCAAGTGGAGACATATGTCAAAGGAATACTGTCAAATTGTAACAGCCAAAATACCAGTGTCTCAGGCTTAAGAATATTGAAAACCACAGCCCTGGTCTTTACTGAGGTAACTTTGCTTTGGAATGTATCGAGGGGTGTTAAAATTTCCCCTGGATGGTAGATGACACTTTTTGTTTGTTTGTTTTATATAATGTAAAGGTAGTATTGTTTATTATTCTTTCTGCATTGTGGATATGTAACGTCCATATTGTTCAGGAACTCTCCACTTCCATCTTTCTGCCTGCCTTTAATATGATTCTTCCCTTTAGGAAAATTATCAACTATAGGACAATCTCAAGCAATTGTTTCTGAGACTACTTTCCAGTTTTCAACACACAATCACTACTTCCATGGCTTCTTAATAAACAACAAATAGAGGCACTGTTTACATATTGCTTCTGATTAAATAATACATGTACTGTGTGATCATGAACTTCTTGTAAAATATCATTAACAAGATAAGACTCTCCGAGTTCTTTATTCAGAAATGGTGCCTTATTAGTGTCTTACCTTTATTACCAAAACATCTTCCAAAAATCATAAAGACTTCGATTTTTCAGGTTAATTGCAAGATAGTTACTCAAATATAGTTTTAGGAATTATATAAGATACAAGACTATATAACCCAGAATATTAGAATTTTTGCATGGTTTAATGTGAATTCCATTCGCACAGAGATATGTGAAGATGTCCAGGTAATTCATACAAAATACTGTGGATTTCAGAAGAGGAATGCTAAATACTAGAAACTTGAATATTTCATAAGAATAGGTAAATCTATGCTCAATTCTCATGCAATCATTATATTATTAAGCTGAGGAGCAAGCAAATTTGTTCTTTACTTCAAGAGTGAGACACTATATCCTGCATGTCTGCTTTTTATGCAAATAATATTAGAGAGTTCAAAACAAAGGCCAGCCAATACATCATGCACAGGTATGCAAACACCAAAACTCTCTGAGTGTTTTCTTAATAATACCAGCAACATGAAAATACCATTAAACAGAATAATTTTATTTCTAGTGTGTTCTTATTTTTAAATAATTTCTCATAAATCCCAGTCTGCACTCAAATTCCCTATGTAGAAGAGGATGACCTTAATCTCCTTCTCTTCCTGATTCTGTTCCACTGAGCTGGCATTATAGACATGTCCCACCATGCCACCTTGTGTGATGTTGGGGATTGAACTCAGGCTTTTGTACATGCTCCATGAACACTTTAAAACTAGCAACATCCCTAGCCATAAATGTTTTCTTTTCAATAAAATATAATCATAGATTATTTTGGGGAATTATTTTAAATTTTCTTATTTAATGAACAAATGTTCCTCCATATAAATGTGTTGCTGTTATTTATAGAATTAACACAAGTTGACATATCATTTGACCAATATTTAATTTGTACACATAGAAATAGTACTAGAATATTTTTAAATTAAAAAGAATGGAAACAAATCTTGGAAAAATGTATGGAAACTACAGAGTGTCAAGAGAAATAAAAACTTCTCCTTAGTATATGCTGGTGAACTTGAAAGAATACAGTTGCAGTTGTTTGAAGAATCTTAAGTTGTAGTCCGAATTAAATTTGTGCATGATAACAGCCATAGAAATAGATTAGTGGGTAATGGTTCCTATTGCTAATCCAGACGTCCTGATTTCAGTTCTCAGAACTCACAAGGGAGGAGAGAAGAACCGATTTCTATCTTGTTCTCTGACCTTTCCTCATGCCCTGCTGCACATGCATACA